>WBZZ01001447.1:52500-182500 GCA_019918135.1 Paulinella micropora
AGTTAGTTTTGTGACGTGGCAGCTTCTGTGTGACGTGGCAGATTCTCCCGCTGTTAATGCAGTTCTCAGGCTTACTTATACTAGTTATTAAAGTGCGTTTCCTTACTGCGAGACAGTCTTGCTAGAGTAGCCCGGAGTGATCCTGAAAGGGATAGGTAAAGGTTCCCGATGGCGAGTCTTTCAAAGGTTATGAGCCTTGGAACCGAGAAGACTATGGGTTTAAAGCGAGAGTACATCCCGCAGTTGGATGGTACCACTCGGAACTATTCCGACTTCCGTTACAAGATATAGAACTATGCCAAGGGCATCAGTGCCTGGCATGGGGAGTGCGTAGCGCTGGCGTTTCAAGACCCAGCTAAAGTTAATGTTAAATATCCCTACGACTCATGATCCTGCGAAAGCAATAAAAGTAGAGGAAAGCGAATTGCCAGAAGAGCCAGAATCAGAGGACACCCCTAACTCCGAGACAGACGATGAAGGAAGCCAGTCAGACAGCGGTAAACAGAGACACAAAAGGAAGAAAGATGACAGCAAGACAACCGCAGAAGACAAACCGAAAGATTGGGCAAGGATGACAGAAAAACAGAATAAGCAGTGGAAAGATAAGAGAGCTAAGAGACTGAAGCGAGAGAAAAGAAAACAGTCCAAACGAGCTCACATATTGAGAGTAAGAGGCATACAGGAGGAGAAGAAGCATTATGAACGCATGCGAACTTTACAACTCATTCAGGCTGTATGTTGCCTTTTCTCACCCTGTTGTTGTTCGATATCTGCGCACTAAAACAGTGAAAGGACCGATAGAACTAATAGAGGCAGTTAGGGCAAAGTTCGGTTCAATCTCCGGGGTCAGCAAAAATATCAAAGCACAAATTTTCGAGAATATGTACCCCAAACCCGGACAGAATGTGGATGCATGGTTAAATGACTACATCGCCCTGAAAGGAGAGGTTGAGAGTCACAGAACACACCCATTTGATGAGGATGACCTCATAAGAAGCCTGCTTGCTAAGCTCGCAAGACACCCCGCATATAGAGAGTTTCAAAGCACTTCACTACAACCTACCACCTAACTCAAGACCCGAATTTGACGACTTAGTCGATAGTGCGAGAGACACATGGGCATTGTGGAGAAAGGACAAGTGGAAGGAAGAAGAGAAGAGAGAGAGCGAACCAGAGCACGAGGCAGCTGAAGAAGGAGACAAACCTCATGCTAGATGATCAGGAATATGAAGGGGATGGGGGTAAGGGCAAGTACAGAAAGCTTAAGAAGAAGGAGGAATGGTGGCTGAAAGTTACGTGTTTCGCGTGTGACAAGAAAGGTCATACGAAGAAGTATTGCCCGGATACTAAGGCTAAGAAACAAAACCAAGAGAGAGATGATAAACTCAAGCAAGAGAAGGGTAAGAGAAAGGGAAAGACACACAACAAGAAGAACAAGCCTAAGAAGGATATAGCTCTACTGAGAGAGGAGGAAGAAGAAGAAAAAGAAGAGTCAGTCGAAGACGCATTACTCATTATTATGGGGGGAAGTGAGTCAGGAGAAAATGACGACGAAGAGGAGCCTGAAACATCAGGGAGAGGAAATGCCGAGGCTGGGGAACCCCAGTCTGTGCCAGGTGTTCAACAAAGTGGGGCCCAAGGGAGAACGTCGAGTTGGGGGAACCCCAGACTGAGCCAGGTGTTCGTTCCCCACAGGCAGAACGTAAGAGAGTTAGGAGTCCTAACCCCAGTTTTGCCCCTCTACCCTCACAAAACAAAACTATACTAAAACCTCAGGCCACAAACATACCAAAGCACCCCCAAAGCATCAAGCGTCCCCTCCACTCAGTCTAGCTAGCTATAGCCGAGAGAGGCCCCGTTCTCTGAAGTGTCATGGGAAAAACAAAAGGAATACCCCTTGTCAGATTTCGCTTGAACATGATAAGAAAGGGCCTAATGCCGTGCAAGCTTCGCGTATGGTTTTCGGGGAATACTGCGGATATCACGCTAAAAATCAGGACCCAGAGTACCCTTTACTTGATCTATCTGTCAGCCATAACCTCCGACCCCCCAAATCACCTTATTATCCAGACGAGAGAGGTTTAATAGCTGATGCGAAAGCGAGAGGGTTAGTGATACCACACAATCTCATTACCACTTTCACTGAACAATCTCCACAGAGGGTAAGAGAGAGGGAGAAGAATAAGGCGAGAGGGGAAGTGAAGGGGAGTCAGGTCCAGGGAACAGCACCGCAAACACCCACATCCACCACCTCGACACCTCACACCACACCACAAGCACGCACATGCGACACGCCAAGACAGAGTGAGGGTGGTGATGAGGAAAAAGATGAAGAAGAGATAGATGAGTATGATCCTGACAATGATTCCCGATGTTCAGATGAAATAAGACATGATGATGCCATGGCAGCATGTATGGATGATTCTGACATTGACACGGAATATCTGCAATTCACGCGAAAAGGGAATGTTCGGAAATACATACAGAAGCATAAGAAGGAGACTCATGATGTGAGTGGGAGTCCGGCAGATGCCGGACTGCCCAGTGTTGTTGCAGGGACCGGGGAGTCCAAGAGGGAACGGCGGGGAGGCACGGCTACAACCTCAACACCACAACCAGGTCCAACACCACAAGCTCAGCCACACACCAACACACCACCCATCATTACTTACGTTCAAAGACATAGCACAGCTCGCTCAACAACTCACCACAACATGCATCAGAGAAAGCAATGGTGAGGTGAAGAGAGTGAGTGAGGGGAAGTTAGTGCTAGACGAGTTCTTGACAGACGTGGTAAGAGCGATAGAGGGAGTGTATATTGCACACGCAGTTAGCACGACATTATCCCCACCAACACAAACCCAAGACACCCACACCACTCAGCCACCAACACCATCAAAACACAAAGACAGCAGACAGAACTATGCATTAGTGTTAGATGGGGAAGGTGGGCGAGATAGGAAAAACACGATAGTTCAGGACAGTGGGTCTTCTAGGGACATAGCCTGCAATCCCGAAATATTACATGACATCAAGTCAGTACCCCCTATTAAGCTAGTAACAGGTAACGGAGAGTGCGAGATAGGGCAGGAGGGGACAGCAAGGGTAACACGCATCAACGGACACGGTAAACCGGTTACGGTGTCAAGGCCTATGCTACTTGACACTAGGTTACCCGTGAATATTGCGTCGACCGGCAGGATGGATCACATCCATCATCGGTCTGTCGTTCATCAGAATGGACAGTTACTTATTCTAAAACACCCCGTAAGGATTGAGAAGAGAGACGTGCTAGTAAGAGGCAGACTCATGTCAACCCTCCTTTACAGGTGGGATGACGAGTTTGACACTCCATTAGACATCAACGACCGTTACGAGCCTCCACACAAGCAAAGTAGAGAGGTATTGGGGTGAAAGGGGAGGGACACCCCAAGAGAGAGAGAGACGAATGTAAACAGTCAGAAGGCAAAACGGGCGAGGTAACGCTGTATGCGTCTTATCCCCGCAAGCCAAGCTCAGTCAGGAAGGTAGATATAGAATTGTTCCACTATGCTTGTGGACATTATAGCGTTAAGAAGATGAGAGCTCTGGCGAATGAATTAGGCATAAAGCTAGTAGGAGACGAGAAGAAAGTAGAGTACTGTGAAGCCTGCATGATAGGTAAGGCGAAGCAGTTGCCTAGGTTTAAGGTCAATAGGATAGAGAGAGCTAGTAAGCCAAGTGTAGTACTGCACATAGACACCGGGACGTGGTCAGCATGTTCAATACACGGGAAGAGACATAAATTTTCGGTTACGGATGATTACTCGTTGCTTATTAAAGATTATTATCTTTCTCATAAGAACGAATTTATTGCAGGCGGTAGCATTTTACGAGAGACAGACAGGAAATAGAGTTAGAGAAATAAGGTGTGATCAGGAGTTTGACATCCCGAAAGAAGTGATTGAGTGGTGGAAGCCGAGGCAGTTTATATGGAAGACCTCAGCAACTGGGGACAAGGATGGAAACCCCATAGCTGAGAAAATGATATAACGGCAGGAGCCGCAAGGGCTATGCGGTATCAGGCCCATCTGCATATTTCATTTTGGGCAGAAATGGAGCATTCTGCCACCACCCTCCACAACATCTTGCCCGCCACTCATGGGCCAAGAAAGGGGATTTCCCCATATGAGCAGCTTTTAGGCAGAAAACCTTTCCTAACCCACCTCAGACCAATAGGATGCATGGGAGTTATGTACACAGGTAAAGGTAGAAAAGGTCAGTTTAGAGGAAAGAAGGTCATGCTTGTAGGGTATGACTTGTTTAGGGAGTTATACAGAGTGTGGGACGGTAGGAAGGTGATAGCAGGAGTTAGAAAGGTGCGGTTTAATCCGTACATGATAGGTAAGGAAGCACACCCAGATAGGACAGTAGAGTGGAATGAGGATGTAGCTGAGGGGGAGAGTGAGAGTAAGGATGTCGATGTCGAACAGACACACACCACACCCTCCACCACCACAGCCACCACCACCCACACACAAAAGGACACGACACAGACTCATGACGATGACGACTCATATGACCATGTCGATGATGTTAGTCAGACAGTCAACAAGAGCAGGGGAGTATGGAGGGGACACAGGGGAAGACAGCTTAGATCACAATCACACACCAATACAAGATAGCTTCTCTACACAGGACATCGACACAACTGCACCCCAGCCCACCGACACAACCCCACAGACAACCAACACAGGACTAGGACACGCACACGCACTCACAGATGCATCTGATCCACAGACACAACATGAGAGAAGAGCATATGAAGAGAGTGAGCAGCCTAGTAAAGGAAGAACATGGGAACAAAGTGACAAGATCACAGAAGCTAACATAGTTCACGAAGGAAAGAGAGCAAGACGACAAGCACAACAACCACAATCAGTAAGCAATAATATTTACTAAATATATTGTTACCTTTTATGGTCAATTTCACGACATAACATTTATATTTGACCGGATCATATTCCTTACCATTTTCATATTTCGTATCATAATTATTATTCGTTACGTTGATATTACCGTTATTCACAATTAGTTGCCAGTTAGTATAGATTGGCCCATACTGAATCATCACTTGAATTTCTGACCACAAGATCAGTATATAAATTTGTGGTATTTATTTCACTATAAATTTATGGTAAATTAGATTGAGTTTCAGTCATTGGTTTCTAACCATTGATTAAATTCATTATTGTTCCTTCAACCTTTGATCAAAGTGCCTCAGCGCAAACGATTAAAGTATCCGGAGACTAATGTCTACTAGTGTACTTACTGGTTATGAGCCTTGGATGCGCCCCGTTACCAACTCAAGCTACCGAAATTCCCGAAAAGACCCATCGATGAATTTGACCTTTGGAAATTCCAATTTTTCGCTTTTTTATTGGGCGTGGACGCACGCTACATACTACTTCTGGAGACCAAGAATCGCCCTACTCGGTACAAGAGATTGCTACAATCTACGCAAGTACCAGAACTACTGGACTAAGACCCACCCACCCCGCCCCTAACAACATTACTGGATCTGGACTGTCAGCACGACAGCAAGACACCTCGACAGCAAGACAGTCGAGAAGGAGGAGCGATGACGACGAAGACGATGAAGCATACGGATCGAGACGTGGCGACTCATCATCGAGCAGCTCGTCATCACTGACCAGCTCGTCCTCAAGCAGCCCATCCTCGACCAACCCGTCCTCAGGTAGCGAAGCACCCGCCCTCTTGCCTACTATCAACGTACCAACTGACCTGGATACACTTTTCAGCCAAGCAGACTACATCAAAGCACATATCCATGTCCGCTGCTTCCTTGTGGAAGCATGCCAAGAGTCGACAGCTCTACTGACCGTCCAACGAGCAGGAACCAACCCAGCGGTGATCTGGACAGCGATCTGCGAGCGATTCGGCAGCAAAGGATCGGTTTCCATCGCTCGCCTACTAATGCAGCTGTTCCAGACAAAGCTGAAGTCAAGCAATGGCCTACCAACATGGATGGAGCTCTTGACCCAACGCTTCGAGCGCCTACAGTCAAGAGGAGTGCCTCTACCTTATGAATTCAGAGTCGTATTCTTGCTCTTTAAACTTAAGGAGTGTGCCTCTCTATCTATGGGGGATGTAGGGGGAACTATGTATTGGTCTCGTGCTGATGCTGACAAACCACGTTATAATGAGATATGTTCACTCATCTTACAAGCATACCATGCTAACCAACTCTCTGCTGCCTCATCTAGGTCCTCGACAGCCCTGTTCACTTCGGCCACACCCGTTGCTATCAACAAAGACATCCGATGTCTCAACTGCAACCGACGAGGACACATTGCGGCCCAGTGTCGATCCACCTGCATGAAACGAGTCTGCGAGGGCCGACCGAAACACTCTGGGGCCGAATGCCCAGTCCGCAGACGACCCACGCAGCCAAACTCGAACACACGTCGCGGTGGTCGAGGGGGAGGACCGAATCAACGAGGACGTGGAGGCCAACCTAAACAGACCAACACAAGACGGATTCAACGATCGAGCGGACAAGCCAACGCGACAACCGAAGTGGAAGCCACGGACGAAGTAGATGATACAGAAAATCTCGTCAAGAATTTAATCAATTCTTGACCTCGTTTTCTGTGTTTGAGCATTCCTGTTCATTTCCCGCAAATCAATACTAAGCAACAAAACAGCAAAATAAAAAAGCAAAATTTTTGATAAATACAAGAAAGCAAAATAAATAAATTCGTTTTCCTGTATTTCAAAAAACAAGACGAAAAAAATTGATACCCACAAAAGAGCAGTAAAAAAAAATGAGACCCATAAAAAAGCAGTAAAAAATCCAACAAGTAGATGATACACATTTTCTCGGCGAGAATTTTTTCAAAATCCCCGCCTTCAAAATGTGTGTGGCACCCCCTCCTATGGATTTCCGATACAATAAATACAAAGAAACAAAAACAACCAAATAGCCTTATATAGCACACTACAAGAAAACATATGACATATTTTTATTTATCATTTAAAGAATTATAAGTGTCATAATATAGAATGAGTGAGAGAACAATCAGAAAAGTTTCAAAAGGAGGAATATGTATTCAAAAAAATGAAATCGTTATAAGGTGGAGAGAAAATGGAGAACAAAAAAGAAAAATAATTTACATTGGAAAAAAGAGGTCAAAGGAAGAAGCAGAAAAGCAAGCAAGGGAGTTTTATGAAAAGGAAGTATTAGCAAAATATGAAGAAGATAATAATAATACCAATTATGAACAATTGACTAAACAAAAGAAAAACATTAACAGAAAAGAAAGAAGCAAACAAACATATACTTGTGTATGTGGTAAAACTATAAAAATATATATAGCAAATACGAACACGAAAAAAGCCAATCACATAGAGACTTCTTTGCGGAGAAAGAAGAGATTATGTTAGGTGGTCGTAAAGTAATTCGTATAACATATAGAAACGATGACATAGAAAGATATTACGAAAATAAAAAACAAATAATTAATTTTATTTTAAACAAATATTATTTATATCTATATAAAATGACAACGACGAGAGTTGTGGGTGTTTCATTTGATGGGAGACAAGATAATATTTCTTATCTCCGAAAAAATAGTGAAAAAGTTTTTATTCAGCACGAGCCAGAAAACAAATTTGATAAAAATGCGATAAAGGTTGAAACAGAAAGCGGAAAGCAACTCGGATATATCAGCAAGCACTTAGCAGAAACTCTAAAGATTAAAGGAAGGAAACAAGTATATTATTCAATCTATGGAGGAGGGGCAGGAAAACATTATGGAATTGAAATTACTATCCCTTGATAATTAATTTTATATATTAAAGATTATTTTTTTTTATTATATATACACAAAGATGGGTAGAAAACCGATATATAAAACACCAGAAGAGAAGAAGGAAGCCTTACGGAGAAAGGCGAGGGAATTTATACAAAAAGACCCAGAAAGACACAGACAGAAGTCAATGGAGTATTACAACCAAAACAAAGCAATAATAGCAGAACGGAGAAAGAAAAAAAGAGATGAAGTAAAGCAAGCATTACTTAAGTTGAAAAGAATGGAGGAGGCATTAAAATGAATTTCCATTTAAATATAAGAAATTATTATATATATTTATAACAGATAATTTATTATTATTTTTTATAATTTTTATATCTGTATTGATATAAAAAGTATGCCACCACCTTTACCACCCAGACCGACGAAGGAAAATGTAGAACTAGCGAAGGTAAGGGCAAACTTAAGGGAAACTAAGACACAAGAAGCGAAGAAGCGTGAGGTAAAACTTGTTGAACTAAGACCAATAAAAAACAGAGGTATAAATGGATATACATACCCCTTCAAAGACCTTGACATTAACTTCTATGATATGGATGCGATTGAAATATCAATTATGAGAGCAGTTAAGGATGCTAAAAATAGAGGTTTGACAAACGAAGCAAGTCTTCATGTTAAGTTTGGGTATATAACAGATGACGATGATAGTAAGTTTTACAAGTGGAAAACTTTTAACTCAGTTAAGTTAAAAGACATAAATGAGTTGTTTCGTGATATATATTTATATAACGAACAAAATCTTGAAGCCAGTGCGAATGGATATGAAAGAATTATTCAACATATAACTATTCAAATTATCCAAGAAGACGGAGGCGGGTGTAATGATACAGGAAGTGATAAAAAACATAAAACACCCGAAGGGATACATATTAATCCAAGAAGCAAAGATAATAATTGTTTCTTTCATGTTGTTAAAAACATACTAAATTTACCAATGAAAGGTAAATCAAAACTCAATAAAAAAGTATGTAATGATATTAGGCAAGAATTCAAACTTGAACATAATTCATATATACCACTTTCAATAGGATATGAAATCTTAAAAAATATTGTTTTGAAGGTAAGTATTTTGAATTGACCGATGCAACAAGCAAACAGACATTCAAAAATTTTGAAGACCCTTTAATAACCGCAGATGTGCTTTGTTATCTACTCAAAGGACATTATATAAGTTTCATAAAAAGAAACAAAAACAAGTGTCCAGATTGTTTCACCGAATATTATAATAAGCACACTTGTAATAATAAAAGGGTTTCATATGTGAGGGCTAAACTCAGAAAGAAAGAAAATCAAGTGAGGTCTTTATTGACTACTTTTGAAGATGCTAAGTATAATAATCAAGATGAAGTATTTCATTATGACTTAGAGACTTTTACAAATGAATACGAATTACACACACCATACATAGCAGGCTATACCATTTCGGATATCGGCTTTAAATATGTAGCAGGTGATGAATGTATTCCTAAATTACTTGATATAATTTTCAAATATGCGGAGGAGTTAGCAGAAAGAAAACCGAAAGCAAAATTATATGTTAATGCTTTTAACGGAAGTAAGTTTGACCATTACTCATTACAGAAAGAATTTATCAAAAGAAGAATAAAAAATTCAACTCTTATGAACAATGGTGCTATTATCTCATTAGAATATAAAAATATAAAATTCTGGGATTTATGTAAGCACACTGAGGGAAGTCTAAAAAAGAATCTTGAAACACTGGGATGCAATTTGTTAAAAGGCGACTTTGACCATGACAAGGCGAAACGATGGGAAGAGATGGATGATGAAACGAAAAAGGAATGTCTAACATACTTAGAAAAAGATGTTATGGGACTGAAGGAACTACACGACAAACTAAACAATCAAATATATGAAGAACATAAAACTAATTTAACCGCTTATATATCTACTTCGTCTCTAACTTGGAATTTATGGAAAAAGAAGATAGATGGTAAATATGTTATTCAACTACCGAATTTAAAACAAGAAAAAGATTTTAGAAGGGCTGTATATGGTGCTAGAACTTATCCAAGCAAAAGGCGATTTATTTCGGAGCAATATCAAAAATACATAAATGGTGAAATCGGTTTTGATGAGGTTGTAGATTATCTTATTGATGCCGATGTTGTAAGTCTTTATCCAACGGCGATGCTTGAACTATTTATGACTGGTGAAATAAAGGAATGTGAAGGTGAAATGAAAGGCAAACTTGGGATATATAATGTTGATTACATATCTCCAAAAAATCTATTACACCCGCGGGTTCCATATAGAGATAGCAAAGGTTGTTTAAAGTGGGAGTTAAGAGATATGAAAGACCAATGGCTAACTTCAATAGATATTGAAGATATGGTTGAACTTGGCTACCAAGTCAAAATCATTCGGGGATATTACACTGAAGAAGCCGAACCTGTATTTAAAGAATATATTTCTGACTTATTCAAGAAAAAAATTCAAAGAAAGGCACACCGCAGTATTTATTAGCAAAGTTATTTATGAATGCTTTATACGGAAAGACAATTCAAAGACCGATAAACTCAGTGAGTAAATATATTTCTAAAAATCACGAATACTGGAAATTCTGGGCTAAACATGTGATAACCGATATTGAAAAGTTTGAAGAGGCTAATGGTGAATTATGCTTAATCAGTGGTATTCCAAGAGATGAGCAAGAAAAAGAAGAAAAAATTACAAAACCAACTCATTACGGAGCATTCATATTAGCATACAGCAGACGAATTATGTATAAGTATATGACTGAAGCCAATCCAAACAACGACCCCGACAGAGATTATTATTATACAGATACAGACAGCATTCAAAGTCATGTAAGAAACATTGAACGGATAAAGAGATTTAGAGATAAAACAATCGGCGGAATGGATGATGACCTTGGAACAGATTGTAAAATAATAAGAGGAATATGGGCAGCACCAAAATTATATATGTTGGAGTATGTAAAGAAAGGGGAAGAAAAAGGTAAAACTCATTTCCACTTTAGAGGAAAAGGTTTAGATTTGAAAAAGTTAAATTCAACCGCTTATGAATTAATGGATAAGGACGAAAGTTTAACTAATACCAGAGACTTTATAATGAAGAAAATACATACTAGCAGAAACAGCAAACAACAACATATTGAACACTTTAGCATACACCACCAAAAGAATGTAGTAAAAGTAGTTAATAAAACAAGATGCTGCGGGCGTGAGTTTATCAACGAAAATGATAGTATCCCTTTCGGCTTCGTGTCCTCTCTTAAAAAATAAAATATCAAATAATTAATTTTTTTCATAAAATTTTTTACCACTCTATATAGACCAATGACCACCCTCACCAGACTATCTGAAAAATTTGGACGACTTTCAATTGAGAAGAATAAGGAATTCTTTTCAGCAAGAGATGTCCAACAGATGATTGATGAAGAAATTAAGGCGATTGAAAAAAGTAGAGAAGGAAAACCAAAGGATACTTTTCCATTTGGCAAATACAAAGGAAAAAAAATTCAAGATGTTGCTACCATTGACAAACCATATCTTGAATGGGTTATGAAACAGCCTTGGTTTGATAAATTTACAGACATTAAAAGTGAAGTAAAAAAATATTTATAATAAAAAATAATATTAATAATATATATCATGTCAGACCTAAACACCAAACAGGACTACTTGAATGAAATTGAAAAATGGAACCTTGATGGTAATGTCAAAAAGCCAACAATTAAATGGACTAAACCCGACATTGTTTCTTTCTATGAGCAATACAAGCCGAGAGACTCCAACGTAGTTGAAGATGCAACCTTTGGTCAGCATGATAATGTTAAAGTCGTTATACCGCTTGAAGCAACATTATCAAAAATGATGGAGGAAGAGAGCACTCCATTTAAGGCGACTGATTTGAAAGAGACTGGTATCACTGAAATAAAGGCTAATGTAGGTGAAGAAATAGCAAATGTTTCATGTACAGAAGAAGGATGTGTATTAAGGAAAGCGAGCGATGTTATTCGTGTTGTAAAAGGTAATGTTAAAAAAATAATACCAAAAAAAGTAAAGTAAAGTAAGTCAAATCACTAATTCTTTTTTTTTTTTCTTTATTGGTCTTCTATAAAATTAACAATAACATTAATATTATTACCAGCCCCAGCCGACACGGCCTTTTGTGTGAATGTCAAAATATCATTCGGTGTTAATTGAATATCGTAAGTTCTGAGATTAATTTGTTGTGTTGAGGTAGCATTTACATAAAGTTTAAAAATTGTTGTTCCATTCGCTACAGCGGTTGCTTTAGTATCTATATCTACGATTGAAGTTTTAGCATCCACATCAACAAAACCAGCCCCCGTCAGTGTTCCGTTCAATATCATTTTTACAATATTTGATTTTGTATCCTCATTCGTAATACTTATTAATGAAGGAAAGACATTTGAATAATTGGTTAGACTATTGTTGAATAGTGCTTTATTCCTGATACTTAAAATGGGGCTTTCGGTGGTGCTTGTTTTTTCGTCTCCTTCCGTCGTGTTTGTAATACTTGTATTAATAGTGTTGGTTCCTTCAACAAACAAACTACAACTGGCTGTTTTTAAAATTTGTATCCCTTCACCTCCATTAGCATTAAATATACCAGCAGAAAATGGTAAAGTCGTATTTCGCAGACTTACACCAGTATGGGCATTCGCATACTTAATAGTATGGACTAATTGAAATTCGCCTGTCTTTGGATTTTCAATAGAAAACTTAATAGCACCAAATCCTAAGTATTGAAATTGAATTTGAAATACATTTCCTTTACTCCAATCCATAAGTGGCATATCGCCCGTCCCGTCGCACGGGTCGTTCCAGTCTTCTTGTTGAATAAAATTGTCATCTCCTGCAATTGAATGAAGAATGTGCATTCCTGCGGCATCATCCATAAAGAAATAGAATCCGTTGTTGACATCACTTTCTCCTATTCCTATAAATGATTGATAGCCTTCGGCTTCATCTATATCCCATAAGGCAGTAAAACGACACATAATTCCAGTTCCTGTTCTGTATTTTATTCTTTTTTTACTTACAATTGATGCTTGTGATGTATCATCAGCAGTTGTTTTCAATTCAGCCATATTATCCAAAAATGACACAGATGATTTTATTTCTGTTTTTGTCCATACCCTTGCATTAATGGTATATGGAAAGATTTCTTGTAATACTGGTGTTAATTGAGCAGTTGTTGCTTCGCCGAAAGCAGTTTTCATATTATTGATTTCAACATGCCCATCATATCCGACTTTGACATTTACAAAATCTCCGTCTGGATTTTGTGCGATTAAATTTCTTTGGTTGGACATCTCTTGTATATAAACAAAAAAATATTTTTTATTTTCTTTTTAGTTTTTACGACATAAGGATTTCAATTCCCTTAACAACAATAGTCCTCTGAAGAATAGCATAAGTATAATAATTCAATTGGACTGCTCCCTCCGCACTCCATTCATACCGCCGTTCGGTATCCAAGGACAGACCAGCCACTTCATAACCCTCTTCTTCTCGCTTGTCATAAAGCGGGCGGTTGTGATCCCAGAAATCAACATGGAACCAGTTATATTTATACACATTAGAGTTCAAAATAGCAGAACCCTTTACCTTTTCCTTCAAAAGCATATAATCCTCATCGCGTGAGCAAGTGATATCAAACTGCTGAATTCTATTACTATCCAAAGTAGTGTAATAAGAAGTAATCTTAGCCTGTGCTCGGTTATCGCAATCAAATGCGGTGTTTGAAGTTTCGGTATTATTGAATGCGCTAGTGTAAATTCGGCGAATTCTCTCACCCTGCGAGCGGTTCATCTTCAAAACAAATGACTGAGAACCTGTTGCGAGATTGGTTTTCCAAGAGATATGGTATTCAGTCTTGAACGAAAAGCCTTCACCCGCAATCTTTTGTTGAACACCCAAAATAACATTCGGGTCGGTTTCAACAGCGAGAAATAAGTTAAGGTTGCTAACCTCTGCGGGTGCTGCGGTGGCGGTCGCTCCTGCTGCAACACTAAGGGCATCAGTTCCATAAAATACGGTTTTCTGCGTTCCCTCCCACACAATCCTCAAATCAAGAATTTCATTAAAACCAATAGTCTTATCAATTTCAAAAATGGTTCCAAAAAGCATACCGAGAGGAATAGACACATTGATAACGGGAGTTTCGGTGTTATCGGCTCCACCTTCAAAATACTTCGCCTCTTCATAAGAGACATTTACAACAGATGCAACACCAGTTCCGTTAGCGATGAGCAAATCATTATTACGACGAGCATTGACGGATGGCGGAGAAATTGCTCCTGCGATAGCATTACCAAAACGATTTAATGTTGCCTGAAGATGAGCATCGGTATCAATACTACCCGCTACAGTCGCAGCACTTGCTTGTTGGCCCGCATACACGGTAGCATTAAAGACGGTTGTAGCACGATTATCAACATTACACTTTTGAAGCATAGCCCCATAACCAGACCCTGCCCCGTGGTTATCCAAAGCCATAAATCTATCATAAGAAATCTCAGGCTTCCAAATCATCTTAGTGTAATTGCCAACGTGTTGAAGATTACACAGATACTGACCGCTTCGGCTTCGCAGTTCAATCGTCTTAATCATCGGTAGGCAGTCCATAGGAATTCGGTTATACCTTCCACCAGCACCACCCCGAGTTGGTGTGTAGGTAAATCGCAACACTGACCTCGCAAGGTTCAAAGGACGAGTTGGAATTTCAAAAGTTGATTCAATTCCACCCACGGTGGTAATCGGCACAACCGCAAGACTTTCGCGGGCAGTAAGTTTGTTAAGTGAATACTTACCGCGGATAAGTTCGCTTTGGCTGTGAGTAAGTTCTCCTCCATATTGGACGGGCATTTTTGTTTTTGTTTTGAAGTAGTGTAAGTTGATTAATACACGAAATATATCTATAGAAAAAAATAAATAATTCTAAATATTTATCTCTTTTTCAAAAGATTGAAGAATGATGTAAATAAATTAAAATAATTAGTTTCACGATAAACCAATAATGTCATAACGATACCCAAACCATTAAGATTAATTGCTTGGTCGTTTTCGTCTGTCAAGTAAAACCTAAACACATTGTTTGAACTTGCAGATAATGTTTTTCCATACTCACTACCGCTACCATCATAGATAACAGAACCAAAAGGAATTTCGTTGGCCGTGTATATTTCTTGTAGCACATGATTATCTCCTTCATTCACCAAATCAGATTGAAGGTATAAAGTTTTTTCTCCTGTCAGAATAATTACATTCGGCGACTTAATAAAATCATTAGCAAAGAAATATGTGCTGTTTCTGTCAAACCCCATGACCTCGTGAATACGAGTATCACCATCAAATATAAACCGCGGTTGAATACCTCCGTTATTTGAAATACTGAATGTTAATTTACCATCCTCCGCTTCTGTGTTTGTATTGTTGCTTGAGACTACATAAGTATAGTCATTCGGGCTGTCTGCCGTCAATATCTCAGATAGTTTATTTTTTAAGTTGTTCATTGTGTAGTTGCCCTCAGGTATTGTAATTAAAGCCTCATATCTGTCTTCGGACAATGTAAAAGTATTATATGGTGAAGCCACAGAGTAATACGATTTCGGCACATAAATATGAAGAATTTTACAATGTGTTGGATTGTCTAACCCCTTCATATTGACTTCATGTGTAAAGTCGCTGTCTGTCCCCGTTATCCTATTTTTGCTGTTGATATAGTAAATACCACTACTTCTTCCTCCCTTATACTCCATCGTAGGTGCTTTTTATAAAAACCACCTACAACCTCAAAATCTATATATTAGAAAATATCAAATGTATGTATCAAAATTACCATATCCATTCTGTGCTTTTAATTTTTCCGCTTCGTCTTCTTTTAAGTCTGTATAACCGCTGGCAAATTTAAATTTAATACCTTTCGCACGCTCCATTAAAAACCTCATAGCAAACCATCCGCATGTGTCGCTCGTATCACTCTGCTCTTTTACTTGATTAACTTTCATTAACAAATAACTATCGGGGTGGCTTTTATCAATTAGTTGTTTCATTTGTTGTTGAAAGTCTTCAGTCGGTTGATATTCAGCCAAAGGGTCATACACTTCAACACTCCTGTCTTTATCTAGACTTATCCATATTGCAATCCAATGAGACCCCGCTTGTTTGTGATTGTCCAAATTCATAATAAATCCGTATCGCTTTCTGCTTCCAGGCTTCAACTTGTATATTTCATCACTTGCTATCGCTCCGAGATATCATCCATATTTTTTCATTATGTCGTCTATTTCATAAGTCATTAGTCCCCGCCCCTCACCCTGTTGTTCGTCTGGCGGTGGCTCTTGTTTTGATGGGACAAGCCCCTCCAAATCGCTTCGCTCATCTTGCTGTGGCTCCTCTGGCTCTGATTGCTGTGGCTCTTGCTTAACCTCCTCTGGCTGTGTTTGCCGTTGCTCATTTCTATATTTATTTATAAGGGCATTAACATAATCTTTTTTTCTCATTGAATGTGTCCATTCTTTTCTTGATAGATACTTTTTAATGTTTTTTACGGAAAACACTTTATTAATTAAATCTTCTAATCCAGTTCCCGTTTGTAATCCCAAATATTCTGCGAGTTTCTTTTTTACTTCGTCCTTCTTTTGTCCAACATCTATTTTATGTTCTACAATTTTGTCTATTATCCATGATGCTCTTTGGTTCCAACCTTTAACATCGTGGCCTTCATTTTTAAGTTTATCCCTTAATGCTTCACCAAGAATTTTAATAGTAAGTTTTTTCTCAACATTACTATTTGACAATCCATTCTTCAACATTAATCTGTATTTAGCCTCCTCTAGTTGGTTTCCTATATTTTTATTTAATGCTTCTTGTGCTCCTAGCATTTTTTTCATATCATCTATTGTTATTTGTTGCTTTTGAAAATCTTTTATTCTTTCTGCTATACTTTGTATTTTACTAGGTTCCCAATTATCTATATCTGCTTGAGTAAAAACTCCAGAATTTATGATTAATTTTTTATAGTTTTCAAATTCTTTATTTGGCTTAACTTTTACCTCTGGCTGTGCCTGTTGTTCTTGTGGTTGCCCCTGCTGTGCAGGCATAATATATTGTTGTTGTGGGGGCATAATGGCTAATCTTTGGTTCCTTTGCTGTTCGTATTGTAAATCCTCTACGAGTTTTTGCTCCCTTCTTAGTTCTCTGTCTTTTTGTTCTTGTCGTTCCTTGATATCTTCCATGTCTTTTCGGTGTTGCCTCTTCTTTTCTTCTTCAGCATCAACTCGTGCTTTTTTCTCTTTTTGGTCAATCTCATCAATCTTATCGTATTTCTCTTTTCTGAGTTTGTCTAAGTGGTCATTAATGGCGGTTCTAGTATTTTGCTCAATCTCCGACAAACTCTGGACTTTCCTTAAGTCTTCTTTTCGCTTAGGTGTCCGTCTTGTCTTTGGCCGATTTAGATATTTCATAAAAAGTTTAACAATTTGAAGTGTGCTCATATCATTTGTCTTTTTACCAAAATTAAGATAATATTTTTTACCCTTCTGGATAATATACGGCTTACCGCTCTTATTCCTATAAACCTGCGGGGGTCTTAATTTCTGTTTCTTTGTTTTTTTGGTTTTAGCAACCATCGTATATTTTAAACAAAAAATATTTCCTTGATATTTTAGAATTGCGTTTTACTGCCCGACAATATCAAAGATATTGCTTACGCTCTCCGAGCAGTAAAGGGCGTAATCACTCTACGAGATGGTCGTGCTGTCGCACTCTCACTTATTCTAAAGCATCGTTTCTTCTTTTTCCAAAAAATAAACTGGGTTTCGATGTTTGTTGAAGACGTAGTCTGAAACAAATATCATTTAGAATTTGAGTGCTCCATGTCCTCTCTGCTTACCATACCCCAGTCTTGATGCTACAGCACCAACACTACCTGCGTAAGGCACCCCGACACTACTTAATGCTCCCGCAGTCCTTGAGATTAACTTATTACCGCGAAGAAATTTATCAACGGCAATTGCGGCTTTGCCAACTTTTTGCCAGTTAATTTTACCGCCAGCCTGTCCCTTGCCTCCTTGCTTCTTCTTGTGACCAGTCTTCTTTTTACCTCCAGCCATGTTGGTGCTTGAGTTAATAGTTCGTTTGCCGATTGTTGGAATGACTTCAACACGAGTTGTTTTAACTACCATAAAAGATAAATGAATATATAATACAGAAAAAATAATTAATTCTAAATTTTTTTACATGAGACGAAAGTTAAAATTTTTCTTAACTCATCATCAACACTTGAGAAATAAAGAAAATTAAATCGTTCCTTTGTTGCTTCGTGATACTTTTGAAGAAAGTAATCAAAGTCAAAAGATAAGTCTAAGTGTTTATACACGAGTTCCATTTTATCCTGAGACTGCCCCGGAAAGATTAATAAATACTCTAACTGCTTAATGGCTTCTGGCCGTAGGTCGTTCAAATACTGACTAGACATAATAACCTTTGATTTATAGTGTCTGTTCTTTTTTAACAAATCACTTACGGACTTGTCTCTTAATCCACTCCCTAAATCGTCCAAAACAAAAACAACCTCTGGAGTTATATACTTACTCGGCCTTTCTTTTGGTTCGGTAGTTTTCTTTTTTTCTTCTTTGCCAAAATAAAGAAATTGTGGTTTCTCTATTTCCTCTTTGTCTTGTTTTACTTCTCCTTCGTGTTGCTCGTCCTGTCTGTTCAGTTTGTCCAATTCATAATCAATGACATTTACACCATCTGATTTAAGAAAGGTATATACCGCCATCGGGTTTCCCCTGTTCTTAAAGTGCTTTACCATTGCTTTATAAATGTAGTCCTTGTGTATCGTTGAAGCAATAATGACAATGCGGGTCTTTTTGTCGGTTGTCCTTTTCAGTATTTCAAAGAGTGCTGTCGTCTTACCGCTCTTCTTACGGGCAAGCAAAAATATATTTGCGTAAGGTTCATTAAATAATTTATAACCTTTTGCTTTTTTGTTTCCATCACCCTCTTGCTTTACTGGCTTCACCTTAATGCTATTGATTTTTTCCATTTTATATATTAAGCAAGAAACTCTAGGCACGCAACAATTCTTCCCGCTAAATTTCCTGTGTCAATATTTCCGCTGTCAGTTTCAAGGACTTTAAATGTATATTGTCCGTCCGACCATCCAACGACCCCCAAATTATAACCGAGATTTGAAATGTTTGCTGTGGTGCTATCCGCAAATGTTCCAATAATTCCAATTCTGTCCATATAAAGAATTCTGGTTTTGGTTTCGGTCTGGTCGTTCATATAGTGGATAAACTTAACATTCATTTTGGTGGGTGTGAATGACATTTGGATATTTTTATTAAATGTTTTGCTTCCTCCAGCAAAATCATTGCTTAGAAAAATAATCTTTTGGTATTTGTGCTCCGTCATTCTGACTACGCTTGCTTCGCCACTTCGTGCTTTGTGGTTAAAATATATAAATATAGATATAAGATGATAAAAATTTTATTAATATTTGTTTGGTCTGTGTTAGGTAGGACGGCCTGCGACTTTTACTCACGGATAAGCGAAAAAAAGAATGAGAGTTGTGCTTATTGTATAAAGCAAGGGGTAGATACGGGGTTTAAGTGTGTTTTCATAAATAACGGAAATAATATGTGCCGTAGTTTTGATGAGGTTTTGCCTTTAATGTGTGCAGGCGATAATAGATGGTATATGACACATTTATACGAGTGCTTACTTCTTACTTGAAGAAGGTGATGGAAGGCATATTCCAATCAATAGTGTTAGGATTCCGACATAAGTGTTAGCAACCTCACAAGGTAAGTTCTTTTCCGATAGCCTTACGATGCAAAGGGTTATAATGGCAATAATGATACCCATTTGAAATAAGTATTTAATAAGTCGGCTGTCGGTTGGTCTGTTTTTTATACAACAACAATTCCAGTTATCTTCCAATTCGTGCTCTACTTTTTTTTCCTCATTCTTCAATGAAATGTCTAAAACACGATTTTTCAACTCTGGTGTTAGTTCGCCGTCTATTTCAATGACTGGCGGTGGCCTATGAAGTCTAGTTGTATTATTTGACATTATCAATAACGGACACTCTGATTTCTGCTAGTTGGTTTGCTTGGTCTTGTAGTATATTCATAAGATTTTTATTTTCTTTTTCTAAATTAACTACCTTTTCTGATAATTGTTGAACGGCCTTAATTAACGGGGCTATAAACTCGGAATAACCTATACCATAACCGACATCACCACTATCAATACATTTAACATCTTCTGGATTAACACTCACACCTTTCAATTCATATTCTTTTCTTTGCTTTGGACACGGAACCATAATTGTTTCTTTTATAAAACCGCCAAAATCTAGCATATCCATTTCTGTTAGTATTTCTTCTAATTCCTGTGCTATTAAGCCAGTCCTACATTTCTTGTTGTCATCAATCATACGATAGCAGACTGGATTTAACTTATTAATAAAATCTAAGCCTAAACATTCCTTTATATCTTCTTTTTTTCTCTTGTCTGAATATTGAATTGGATTAGACAATACCCATAACTGCCCATCGCTTGCTCTTAATGACATTAAAGCAGTATTTGAATTATTCTCCCATATGAACCCACTCGTTGAAGAACCATTCACTCTAAATCTAATAGAATAAGAAGTTGATCCTCCACCTCCTCCTGCTGGTGCTGTTCCTCCACTTAATGATTTATTAGCCCCAGACTGACTCATATAAATCCCCCAGTTTGAATCTCCAATGTCCCATACAAATATTCCTCTCGCATTCGTCCCGTCTGTTTGCACTTGAATTGCTATTTTTGTCCCATTAGTTGATGCTGATGCCGTTGTTAGTGTTCCTGTGTATGTAGTCCCCGCATTTGCCGTTATTAATCCGCTCGCCGTTAATGTTGTTGTTGATATACCCGCATTTGCTGTCATCGTTCCACTCGCTGTAATCGCCTTCGTTGTTAATAAACCAGCAGTGTCAAGTTCTAGAGCAAGATTCCAACCAAGAGAATTCCCAGCACCGCCTCCTCCTACATCATACAAAAATCTAAGTTTGTTATTCCATTTACTAATTAGAAAATTAGAACTCGCATAACTTGATTTCCATCCACCGCATCTAAATAAGCATCAAAAGTCATATTTATGTTATTATGACCTAAATTAGTTAGTTGAAAAGTAGGATATATATCTTCTGTTGTAATCGCTTGTATATGTGCTCCAGTTGTGTTATTATTATAAGTTCCATATATTTCCAAACCCGCCGTCGCTCCTACTCCTTTCGTTGTATTGCCTATGATTATTGGTTTGCCCGATGCTGTTGTTATTTTATCGCTTGCCGTTAATGTTGTTGTAGTCATACCAGCAGTTGCCGTTAATGTAGTTCCCGTTATTGTTCCACCAGTTGTTATATTGTTTGAGTTCATATCTAAGGCTCCATAAAATCGCATACCGCCAGCATTGTTAAAACGGACAATGTCAGACGAAGCACTTTTATTGTCTAAAAGTTTTGAAATATAAAGTCCCGCTCCTTTTACATCAGACGCTACATTCGTAAATACATAACCTCGTTGGTTAGCGGTTCCGCTTGTAGCGGTATTTAAAGTAAATAAGAAATACTGATAATCTCCTGATGTCTGTGAAAAGAATATATCACCTCCATTTTGGTTTAATATCCTCGCCCCATTATATTTTATATTTCCACCATTAGTGATAGTTTGATTATTAAAATCAGCATTGTTCGTTAAAGTTAGATATTTTATTGTAGTGCTCGCCCCATTAAATGTTTTACTTCCTGTTATGGTTTGGTCTGTTGATAGTTTTACATTTTGCCCGTCCAATGTGTCCGCATACCCTTTTGTCGCTCCATCCGTCGCTAATGTCGGAGTTCCAAGGTTGGCTATTTTGCTACTATTACAATCTAGCCCCGAAGCATTTACCCAACCGACGATTGTCCCGTCAATAATAAAACTTATTTTTTTCGCAGAAATTTCAAAGTTGTAATATGTTGCAGTTTTCATATCCAAACTAGCAATTGACCCGATATTACTGGTAGAATTGAAAACGATAAATGTGCCCTTTGTTGTTGAATTGATTGAATTTCCCGTTATTTCAACACCACTGCTATATGTCTTAATTCCTGCTATGGTTTGGTTAGCAGTTAGTTTCACATTTTGTCCGTCTAGTGTATCCACATAACTTTTGTTTGCTCCGTCCGTTGTTGCTGATGGTGTGGCTAAGTTTGTTATTTTGTTGTTATTCAAAGATAGTGTAGTGCCTGTTGCGGTTATAATTAAAGTATTACCCGAATATAACTCAATATACGACCCCGTTATTTGTATCGGATACCAAGTCGCTGTTGCTGTCTTTTGTGCTGCAATCATTCCTATTTTTGTATCAAAGGCTATGCCAATACCATCAAAAGTAGTAGGATTGGACGAACCACTTACTTCTAAAGTTGATGTAAATTTTTTATTCCCTGCTATGGTTTGGTCTCCTGTTAGTTTAACCACCGAAGTATCAAGGGTGGAAACATCAACACCATCAACAAGATTAACATTTGTTATGCTTTGGCTTTTCATATCAATACCCGCACTCGCATTTATTATACTGCTAAATGTCTTAATACCCGCTATGGTTTGGTCTCCTGTTAGTTTAACCACCGAACCATCAACTGCAAGATTTGTGAGATTAATTCCATTATATGTAGAAGCCCCTGAAATAGCAAAACCATTCATATTTAATGCCCCCGTCATACTGGCTGTGCCGTCTAATCTAAGAAAGGGTGGTGTGGTGTTTCTCCATTGCCCCATGCTATACATAATCAGTTGATTATCTGCTGGAAAGCCTGATATTGTCACATCGCTATGTGTGTCTATACTTCCAGATGCTGTCACCTTATTATTATTATCATTATGCTCAAATATCCATTCATCAACACCTTTGTCATTTTGTAAATTAACTCCTTTTATATTCTTCATTCCCATACTAATATTACCTGTTTCATCCACATTTATCGGAAATGTTTTATTGACCCAGTTTATTGACTTATATGTTAGATAACTATTCATCGCCACTGGTGCAGTAATGACTACATCTGAAAGTGTGTCAATTGAACCAAGTGGTGTATTCTTCCATTTACCTTCTACATCGTTGTAAGTTAAGTATTGTCCGCTTGCTTGTGCAAATATGTTTGTGTCTATCAAATTGTATAAACTTGTTTGGTGCGGATTGGAAGTATTGCTTCTGTGTTGAGTTGAGGCTTTGACTTCGTCATTATCCCTTACTCGTTGCTCTGTGTAGTATAAATTTTTTCCTTCTTTTATGTCTGTAGTTGATTTTAAAGCGAGCCGTGTGTCAAAGCGGTTATCAGTCCAATAATAATTAAGTCCTTCTTTAAGGTCAGTCGTTGATTTTAAAGCGAGCCGTGTATCAAAGCGGTTATCAGTCCAATAATAATTAAGTCCTTCTTTAATGTCCGCGGTGCTTTTGGTAGCCAGTCGTGTATCAAATCGGTCGTCAGTGTAATAAAGATTTATGGGGTCATCATCTTCTGGCACTCTGTCTGTATTCAGACCGACTATGTTTGTGTTGGTTAAATCGAGGTTGGCTATGTCGAGCGAGTCGCAGGTTAAGTCATTCAAACCCAACAGACTTTTGAATTGACTCATCGTATATTAAGCTAAAAAAAATATATTCATATTTAAAACCCGAATGTTGCTAAACCAATTGGATAATTTTTACAGTCATTTAATCTTATCATTCGCCTATTAACAGCATAATAATTTTTTTTATACTGCTTTATTCTGTCTTTGTTAGCTTCTACATATTTTTTATGTCTTTGGGCTATTTTGCTTTTATGTTGTTCTCTGTATTCTTTTCCTTTCTGTGCTACAGTTTCTTTATTGTTTTTATAATATTCTTTTGCTTTTTGTGTTAAATTCTCTTTGTTTAGCTCTCTATATTCTTTATTTCTTTGTAATACGTATTGCTTATTTTCTTGATAATATTCTTCTGTCGTTCTTCCGGCTACGCATTTATTAACACAATTTTCTGTTTGTCTTATTATTTCTCCTTCTCTTTTCCTTAGTTCATATACACTATTACAAGGAAATTCTTCAATCAATTCAATATAATGGTCAGGATACTTTATGATTTCCGTAGATGTTAGCTGTGTCTGTCTTTTAAAATCAGTTCTATGTTTATATAGTCTTTTATGTAATGGTTCAGTTGTTGAACCTATGTAAATCTGGTTTGTCTGGTGAGACCTTAATGAATAAATCTTTCCTTGCTTGTAGTCTGGCATTGTCGCTTTATGTATATTTTTATCTTTATTTTTATATGGAATTAATTATATTATTTATTTATTTATTTATTTAAAAATACTAAAATATAATAATCTTAGTGTAAATGCCGTCTCCCGAAGCAAGTCGTAAGAACTGGGGGAGTGCTGTTGAAGGAATAAAAGCAAAAGCGAAACAACGAAAAATGGAACATGCCAAAAAGGTTTTGGAACAATACCGAAATGCGGTTAAAAGTGAAGACGAAGACATGGAACAAAAAATAGCAGAGATAGAAAATAAGAATGTGGCGAGCGATATTGTTAATGAAAAAGACCAAGATGACACACCCGAGCAAAGCAGTGATAGTGAGGATGAGGTTGATTTTACTGACTTGATTGCGGAAAAGATGGCTAAGATGAAAATCAAGAGAGCAAAAGCGGAAACTAAGAGAGAAAAGAAGAAGAGCAAGAAACCAGAGCCTGAGAGTGAAGAAAGTGAAAGCGAGAGTAGCGAAGAAGAAGAACCGAAGCCAAAGAAAGGCAAAGGTAAGAAGTCAAGTAGTGTGAGTGTAAAAGTATATAATCAATCTTCTGGTGGTGCTAAGAAAGAAAAAAATAATGATGTTGAAAAATGTTTCTTGAAGTTCTAATTTATCTACCCCATTTAATTCGTTTTTTCCATATATCTTTATTAAAATCTCTTGCGATTGAAGTTCTTTTTTTCTTAAAAAGTTTATAAGCATCAGCGAAATGTTGAGCATTAATTTTTAGTGTATTGACCCAATCTTTGCTTTTCATATGTTTTTTTACTTTTTCAAGTAAAGGTTCTTGATATTTGTAGAATTCATCAGAAAATTCTTTGAATTGAAGCCATTGTTTCATCAAGAGTATTTCTTCTTAGTTCTTTATATGAAGGTAAATTTTTCGTAATTTCATATACTTCATCAATTTCTTCATTAATAATTTCAATTTCTTTCATTTTATCTCCACTTAATGAAATGACATTGGTTGGTTTGATAGCGGATTGTTTTTTTTCCGAAGGTTTAAACTTAGGTGGTGGTTTCGTAGTTTTCTTAAATTTTTTCTTTTCCGAAACCATCTTTCCATATTGTTCCATCAATTTAAGTAGTTCTGACTTGTTTAATTTGCTAATTTTCGGACATCGTCTCCGTTTTTCTTCCCCTAATACTTTTCTTAAGACTTTGACGGTCGGCATTGTATATATAAAAAAATATTTTTATATTTTGTATAAATGGACCATAAACATACAATTATTAATAAACAAAATCGTGATAGTCAATTAGAAGACACACTTACGGGAGAAGTAGTTAAAATGAAAGAAGAAGAAGCACTTGAAATACACCACCAGAAAAAGAACCCGAAAATATGGAACACTATATGGGTTGATAAACCATTAGACCAAGTTTTCTTAGACTTAGCCGATATGAGTAAGATAAAAGATAAGAAAGGAAATAAAGGATATGCTTGGATGCTTGTTTGGATTGATTGTCATTCAAGATATTTAATGATCATTTCATTAAAAAATAAAACAGCGAAAGAAGTTTATCATGCTTTGAAATCTATACCTTATAAACCTAAATCAATTACAACAGACAGCGGAGGAGAATATAAAGGTGCTACTCGTGATTATTTTATTCAAAATGATATTAAACACGATGTGGTTGAAGTAGGCGACCATAGGGCCTTAGCGGTTGTTGATAGAGTTATAAGGAGTATTAGAAGGTGGTTGGATTTATTATTTGAAACTAATAGAAATTTTGATTGGGTAAGTTATATTCAAGATTTGGTTAATGCTTATAATCATAAACTTCATAGGGGAATTCAAGCCAGACCAGTGGATGTCTTTGCTAGAAGAGATAAAAACAAGCAAGTCATAACTAGAGATAACCTTATTAATGACTATAGCATTGGAGATAAAGTCCGTCGCGAACTTAAACGACGAACATTTGAGAAAGGTGGAAAGCAGTTTAGTAAGCAGATTTACAAAGTAATAGGTAGGTCAGGATTTAAAATCATACTAAATAATGACGAGTTAGTAAGCCCGAGGGATTTATTGAAAACTGATTTTACTAAACCAATTGACGAAGAAAAAGATATGAAAGAGCAAACTAAAGAAGTTATAAAAGAGAAGAAAACAAAAGAATTGCTAAAGAGAGAAGAAATAGAACCAGAAAACATCAGAACAAGTAAAAGAAATAGAAAGGCAAAAGTGATACTTGACCTTTGATGAAAGAATACCACCACCACTCACCAGATAACACCAATTTTGACACACTTGGTGCGGTATAAAAATCCTTTACACCAGATTTGAAAATTTTGGTGCGGTATAAAAATCCTTTACACCAGAAATGTAAATTTTGGTGCGGTATAACTGGACAACTTTCGGGTAAATTAGTCCCTTTGGGATAATTGTCAATTGCTTGCTATTGACTAAATTTAATTATATATACATGTTTTCTTGAAGTGTGCTATATAAGGCTATTTGGTTGTTTTTGTTTCTTTGTATTTATTGTATCGGAAATCCATAGGAGGGGGTGCCACACACATTTTGAAGGCGGGGATTTTGAAAAAATTCTCGCCGAGAAAATGTGTATCATCTACTTGTTGGATTTTTTACTGCTTTTTTATGGGTCTCATTTTTTTTTTACTGCTCTTTTGTGGGTATCAATTTTTTTCGTCTTGTTTTTTGAAATACAGGAAAACGAATTTATTTATTTTGCTTTCTTGTATTTATCAAAAATTTTGCTTTTTTATTTTGCTGTTTTGTTGCTTAGTATTGATTTGCGGGAAATGAACAGGAATGCTCAAACACAGAAAACGAGGTCAAGAATTGATTAAATTCTTGACGAGATTTTCTGTATCATCTACTGACGACGTCGATGATCCAACAGGCGACCCACCCGAGACATGGCTGATGCATTCCGCCGACTCCGACGACGAACGACCCGGACCAGAGGAGGACGAACCATCGCAAGAAGAAGTAGCCTACGTACAAAGGGGAAGTAGGTACAGAAATAGAGCAGGACCTATCCAACTGTCTCCTCTAACACCCACTTCTGATACCTATAACCCTCCCACCCCCACTGAAGCATCGCCCGCACCGCACCCTGATTACGTGGAAGACCCGACGAGACGCCCAGACATCCCATGGAGCTCGCTTACAATCACACAACGCATGGACGAGAACGACTACAGACGTGCCTACGTTCAATGGACGCGCATGCGGGACGCATTTCGAGCGATCCCACAAGGATTCCCTGTCCCACCTGCCCATTGGCCGCGACCTTGGTGGCCCCTTGGAACACCCCTCAACTATTTCCTTCCAAGAACGGATCCGTGGATGTTACCATCGCTGCTAGTTCAAGACGCGCCCGGCTCAACAGGTATTGAGCACATCGTACTGCGGACAAGATGCCCGAGACGAGCACGACGTGAACCAGATAGTTCACCGCAACAACCGCCGGAAACAACTACACAATCCCCGCGCGTGCCAACACATAGCTTTATGAGCTCACCTGCACCGGAAGACAGGACGACATCAGAGCAAGACCGTCAAGAAGAGCAACCTACCTCAACGCCCATCGGAGAACATCGACAGCGACAGTTGAGTTCAACCAGCGCAGAGGACACCTCGATGAGCGAAACACCGCCTACCCCGTCAATGGCATACAATGAGGAATCGCCCATTTCAAGTTTCACGGTACCTATCCCACCGAACCTGCAGACCGAGTGCTTTACCCCGTTGGCCCCGACGACGACATCAGCGAATGCATCTACGGACAACAAGGACGCAATAAGTCGCATACAAGCCATCGAAGCATTACCCTACGGCCAACCAGTGCAATACAGACGTGTACCTGGAGTTTCACAGCCAACAGAACGACGATACACCTTCACTTGGACAGATGCACATCATTGCTTTCGTCACCCTACCACCGATAAGCTGGCCTACTGGAGCATCGTGAAGGACTTCCGACTACTCCCGGAGAACTGGGCACTAACCAAACCAGACTGCGTCGACTACAAGACTATACGCGAAACCAGACGCGGCAGCATTAGATGGGATTGCACCTACTGCGGCAACCAAGAAGGGAAACTGAAGCGTTGCAGCGGATGTCAACTCGTCTACTACTGCAACACTGATCATCAGAGGACCGATTGGCCGGCACACAAAGAGTTCTGCAACATGGCCAAGCGGCATCCACTCATCAACCGACTTCGAGAAAGGGGAACGAGATACGATCTACTCGGCATACCAACGGACCAGCCCGAGCTAGGCGACCTCGCATTTCAACATCTGTTACGTTACCGTGAAGGTGGACCACACGCACCACTGTTCATAGACACACCCACAATGGTAGATATGGCGATGAGCCTAGATGAATTTACGACGAGGGGGAGACGTGTGGACCCCAGGACGGCCACAATGGCACAATCACACGCCCACCTTAACTTCACGGAAAACGAAGAAGACTACGAGGTGACCTCTTCGACACCGAATGCGAACTTAGCTGCGCTCGCCGCTACCACGCCGGACATACCCAACTTCGACGAAGCGTATACAATCAACGAGACGGACCCACCATGGACTATGCTCCCACCACCTCCAAGCGGAACAGATGAGACCGGACAAGAACAGCACGAACCCTACGGTGTAGGTGCAGCAGGCGAAAGATGGCGAGAACAACTGGAGAAGCAACTGAAACGCATACTCAACATACCCGACACGCCGTCCGATGTGAAGCGTTCACCGCCTCCAGCACCATACACACCTGAAATAGAACCACTGTTCAACGACAACGTGAGACCACCGCTCAACTATTACCCACCTGCCGGACGTGTGGAAGCTGAAGAACTACGCGAACGCCTACGACGTCATGACTACTCACACACATTCGAATTCGCGTTAATGGCAGACGTATTTGACGAATTAGAAGCAATAAGGGACCCGAAAGAAGATACCACAGACGTAGCAACCATCCCTGACGAAGATGCAACTGACGACATCGACGACCCGGAGCTCGACGACCCTGAACATGAGAACTATCTCTACCCACCCGCCCTGGACTTCGCCAACGTACGCGAGTGGCAATACTACGTCAACAGGCATCCAGAGCTGGAATATTTGGAGTTCAAGAACATGGACGAATACAACAGATGGATGCAGGAGACAATGGACTTAGAACGGGCAGAGCTCAAGCGCCCTATGGTCAACTATGTGCTAATGGCCGACGGCAATCCCCCTGACGTGGTCGACAGCGCATGCAACCGATGGCTATTCCATGAGAAGGCGCCTATCGACCCCAAGTCTATCCGCGAAGAGAAACCGGCTTTCCTCAATAACATATCTGGTAAGCCGCTTCCGGTGAGGACGCGGGCTACTGCCACTCCGACGTGGCTCAATGGTTATGGTCAATCGTTTAAACAGTCATTTCCCAACTCACTCATATCACCGTCATTACCATTCAACCTTGTTCCCACCCCACGCCTTGACCATGACATGCACAAAACAATCATCCATCAAAATGGTCAAGTATTCATCTATGACAAGCCCATAACACTTGACAAGAAGAACATACTAGCAAGGGGGAGGCTCAATTCACACTTGCTATACGAGTTAGATAAGCCAGGAATGACACCACTTGACCCTCATCAAAGATATATACCATACAGGTACAAGCAGAGAGAACAACTGTCACTGGCTGCAACCATCGACAACCTACCAGACCTTGCATTATGGTCAGTCAATCCTCTCCCATCACATGCACCGTACGATCCAATGATCCTACACAGAGCTCTGATGCATGCAAACCCACTCATAATGAACGAGTTTGCAAAGAGCGTAGGCAGACGCATCGCTGGCAAAGAATGGATGCGTCTGGTACGTGCATGTCATGGATGCAATAGGGGCAAACCTAACAAACCCCCTATGTACAGAGGTAACTATCTAGACCTAGAATATAAGCAAGGTGAAGCACTCAACATAGATTTCAGCGGCCCATTCCCCGTAATGTCAAGATACGGTAACTACTACAGAATGGGAGTGACATGTTCTCGCTCTAAGTTTGCTTGTGACCTCTACACACCTACCCGCGAAGCTAAGCTTTACATGCCGCATTTAACACGCATATTTGCTTTCTTTGAACGGCAGTCAGGCAACAAACTAAAGCAGATAAGAGCAGATGGCGAGTTTGTCTCTAAAGTACTAAAAGACTATACAGAGAAACACGGCATCATCCTCAAAACCACCACACGTAACGAGCCTAACATGAACCCCTTTGCTGAAAGAATGAATAGGACAGACGACACACGCGCACTAGCAGCACAGTTAGATGCAGGCCTGCCTAACACATTTTGGGAGGACACACATAAAGCGACACTAGCCATACGAATGGTCACGCCCCTTTGCAGAGGTAAGGACAAAGGCAAATCCCCTTGGGAATTGCTTATGGGCCGAAAACCTGTGCAATCGTTCGTGCAACCTTTCGGATGCCTCGCCTGGGTGAAAATGGAAACGACGAAAGCACAGCCTGTCGCCGTGCCAGGTACTCTCATTGGCTACAACATATTTCGTCGAGTCTATAAAATCCTCATTCACGACACCAAACAGACAGCCACAGTAGAAAAACGTAATGTTCGTTTCGATACAATGACTCGTGGCTACACATGCAAAATACCTGCACGACCTTGGCAACCACTACTAGTGTCGCACAACATAACATCCTCCACCTCGCCTCCTACCACTAGCATACCATCTACCCAGTCAGTCCAGTGGAAAAACGAGGACCAACTGCCACAATTTTAGGACTCCAACACACCCAGTGGCTGGTGGCCAACAAACCAACTGCCACATTCCTCACAAAACACACTCGACACACTGGACGATGACACGACAACCCCACACACCACCAAGGCCACTTCAAGTCTTTACGTGCAACCAAGCCCATATTTTGGCTCACTGCATCCCCCACCAAATGCATTTGCTCCCACTCCAGCAACAACGGTTGCACAAGAGAAAAAGACGAACACAGCACCTCGGCAAACGACACAACACAACAGAGCAACATCAAACCCAGCCCAACACTCCTCATCTGCACCACAATTCCCTCTACCAGATAGATGGAGGGGCATACCACAAACGTGGGATGGTGCTGCAATAACTTCAACAAACATTGTTGCTGGGCCCAGGCTTAGGAAACAAACACCAGCAAACCACCCCACTCATACCGCACACATTATTGTTGTTCATGAGTTTGAGGAGGAGGAAGAGGAGGCCTTAGGACAGGACAGCTATTATGTGTTCACAAGAGTGTTACATATCCCACAGAAAACCATAAAGTCACACCCTCAGGTACATGCTGCTCAACTAGCCGAGTTACAAGGTTTGTTCGAATGCAAAGCACTGCAATGGGTACCTCGAGCCGCAGCAATAACAGCGAATGTACCTCCTGTCCATACAACATTTGTTGATGCCATAAAGACAGATGAGTCTACAGGTCAGGAGAAATACAAATCGCGACTAGTAGCTTTAGGAAATAGGATGAAAGAATACATTCATTACAATCCATATGAATGCTCTTCCCCCACCGCCCAACCAATGTTTCTTTTGCTACTAGTATCTTATGCTGCATTCAATGACCTCATGATCTCTCACCTCGACTTTTCACAAGCCTATTCCCATGCAGATATGAAGGACATTGCCTTCGCCTTTCCGCCTAAGGGGTACGAAAACAAAAGCGACCCTTTAATGATTCTATTGTTGAAGAAAGCACTGTACGGAACCCCCCAGGCAGGGCGAAGGTGGTTTGACCATGTGTCTACTAATGTGAGAAGTATAGGATATAAACAGTCAACATTAGACCCATGCATTTTCTTCCTACCTTCAGTCACAGGCAGACAGAAACTACCCCCCTATCTACTCCTTCGCACTGATGACTTGCTCGTGTTTCATAATACCAAAGACGAGCACAATGCCCTGTTCACCAAACTGAAACATTCATTTAGAGTGAAGGACCTAGGACAAGTCAAAACATTTTGTGGCTTGCAGTTTGTTAGGACTTCAGAGGGCATAGTCATACATCAGCATGAATACATTAAGGGCATGCTTAGGGATTTCAACTTCCAAGAAGCCAAGCCAGTCGCTACCCCTACAGCGACGACTGACCCTCCCCCAGCCAGCAAAGAAGCTATGCTTCGGCGTTTCTCGCTCCCTCGCTTGCTTGGCGCCCTTCTCTGGCCTGCGACTCAGACGCAACCGGCCATCACCTACGCGGTCAACCACGCGGCGGTACTCGCATCAAAGAAGCATGACGTGGCGTACTCAGCAATAGCTCGCATCCTCAGATTTCTGCGAACACCTAGAGGGATTTTCTTCCCATTTCGGACCCGCAGCTTCGAGCTTATATCGTATTCCGATGCCAACTTGGGCGCACGTGAGTACACGCGACGATCAAGAACCGGCCAACTGCACATGACGACTGGGCCCATCGCATGGAGTTCGAAGCGCCAACCCACAGTCGCACTATCGACTCAGGATGCTGAAACGATCGCCAACTCAACGACATGCCGAACAGCAATCACGATATTGCATATGTGCAAGGACGTTGGAATTCCGTTGCCGACGCCATCAACTATCAATAACGACAACCGGGGGGCGGTCCTGAACGCAACGAACGGCATGGCCACTGATCGCACACGCCACTTAGCACTCAAACACCATTACGTGGTAGAAGGAGTACGGGCTGGCGAAGTGATCGTACGACACGTTTCGACGAAGGACAATCTGGCGGACATGCTGACGAAGTCACAACCGACGCCACGTTTCTTGGAACTAGTCGCACAGTTTACGGTGTTGCTCAAGGACGCTTTACCGCAGTTTGAGGTTTAATGCCTCTAGCTTTTACAGACACTTAGGATGAATTTATTCAACAGACTTGCTACACCGCTGCAAGGACCTGCATCCTTTGATGCTTAAGAATTATTTTTTTTCATTTTTAGTGTTAATGCAACATTAACATGTATCATACTTCATCATCATGAATCGCTAGTTTACATATAGTTTCATATGGCCAATCATGTTAGTAACTTAAAGATAATATACATATACATATATGTTATGCCGAGAGGGAGAGTAAGCAATAATATTTACTAAATATATTGTTACCTTTTATGGTCAATTTCACGACATAACATTTATATTTGACCGGATCATATTCATTACCATTTTCATATTTCGTATCATAATTATTATTCGTTACGTTGATATTACCGTTATTCACAATTAGTTGCCAGTTAGTATAGATTGGCCCATACTGAATCATCACTTGAATTTCTGACCACAAGATCAGTATATAAATTTGTGGTATTTATTTCACTATAAATTTATGGTAAATTAGATTGAGTTTCAGTCATTGGTTTCTAACCATTGATTAAATTCATTATTGTTCCTTCAACCTTTGATCAAAGTGCCTCAGCGCAAACGATTAAAGTATCCGGAGACTAATGTCTACTAGTGTACTTACTCAATCACGACCGCATACTGAACTAAAACGAGAACGAAAGGTAGTTGAGGTTCAGGAACTAGAGGGAGTGAGAGTGAGAGTCCCTGCAAGAGAGTGGGGAGAGGAGTGGGCAGAGAAGACTTACGGAGAAGGAATTGAGAGCAAAGTACGCATAGGAATAGTGAAGCAGAAATGTGCCCCCAAAGACAGGTTAAAAGTTAGAAAACAATCTAAGCCATCTCACTTTGTACAGTTTGAAGACAAACTAGAGAAGATGCTAGATTCAGAGATCAGAAAGTACAGGGTAAGTGAGGGAGAGTCCGTATTGCCTGCTGGAGAGTTGGAGAGTGCTATGTTATGTCATGAAAGATGCATGAATGAGCTGGATGAGCTTTTGCTTTATCTTAACATTCGTGTGCCGAAAGAGATAGCAGAGCAGGGTATGACAGCGAAAGATTTGCAAGAAGGCATGAAGAAGGAGATATAGTCTCTTAAAGACTTCAAGACATACACTTGGGTTAACTATAGTGAAGCCAAAAAGGCTGGAGTTAGCAAGATAGTTAGGCTCACATGGGTTCATAAAGTGAAGATAGACGAGAACAATAGGAAGTTTGTTAAGTCTAGACTAGCTTTGAGGGGAGACATGTTTTCCAGGAGTTAGTTTTAACCCTGACCAGTTGTTTGTTCCTTGTGCCTCGCATCTCTCACTGCTAATGCTTGCAAAGCTTGCTGCTTGGCATGGCCATAAGCTGTATGGTGTTGATTTTAAGAATGCCTACCTAAATGCGCGAACGCATGACCCTGTGTTTGCATATGCTCCTGATGGGTTAGACAGAGAGGGGCATGAGGGGATGATTTTGCGTATTGATGGTGCTTTGTATGGCGCGCCGCAAGCAGGCCGTAGATGGTATGAGATATTAGCCCCGAAGTTAAAGGAGCTTGGCTTTAGGCTTTTAGACTCAGACCTCCGTATGTTTGTTGAGAATGACAAGCCCATAAGAGAAGCCATAGTGGGGATTTTTCATGTAGATGACTTAATCTTTACGGCGCCTAGCATGAACGCGTATGAAGATTTTGCAAGTGCTTTGGAGAAGCATTTCCCCCTAAAACGGCTAGGAGTTGCAAGGGAGTTCAAAGGGATTGAACTAGTACATGAAGGAGGACGAATTGTCCTTCATCAACGTAAGTACCAGTTACAGGTGTTAAGGGAGTTTGGGTATGGTAAGTCCCGCCCCATAAGCGCCCCTGCATTAGATCAGTTGCCCTTAGCTATGTCCGATGATGCAGCGTTGCGTAAGTTCGCTATAGCTAGCATAGTTGGTAGTCTTCTTTATTTAGCTAAGATGACTAGGCCGGATATAGAACAGGCGCTCAATGCAGCTAGTGTTATGCAGACCATAGATAAGGGAGTCACTTATGCAATGTTAGGAAGGATATTGCGGTATTTAATTGGCTCATTTCACGGTTTAGCATTTCACGGGCCTAAATCCTCGCAAGAGGGTCAATCCTATCCAAAAGTCACGTTATGGCCTGATGCGGCCCATAAGGTTTGCAATAAGACCGGAAAGTCACGTACGGGATACGTAATTCTATGGGGAGCGGACCCTATAGGTTGGCTTTCTAAGAGACAGAGTAGGATGGCCCTTAGTTCGAATGATGCTGAAATATTTGCAGCAGCAGAATGTATTAGAGAGGGTCTAGCTGTAGGTCATGTTAGACAGGAACTCGGAATTCCGCAAAAAGGTCCGGTTGAATTATTTGAGGATAATACCCAAACAATTCTCGCAGGCGAACGGGGATTATCCGGACCACGCACCAAACATATACCTCTCGAACTACATTTCATACATCATTCACAGAGAGATGGTGAGATAAAGTTTATTAAAGTCAGTACTAAGAAACAAATCGGCAATCTACTCACCAAACCATTACCTCGTGATCAGTTCATGTATCTATTGAACAAATTCACGTTCATCATTCCGGAATCCCCGGAATGATCGCAGGTGTTTCACCGATGTTTTGTGTTTTGTTCTTCTTTGTGTTTTCTTTTGTGCGAGTGTGTCCTCTCCTATAGGTGTTGATCTGGGCGCCCGTGGCAATCGGATCGTAGGATCAAGGCCGTTGGTGGCGGGCCTCCGGAGGCTTGCCGGGACTCGGGTGGCGGGTGGCGACCCCACCAGACATTTTCGGCGACCGGTGGCAGCGGAGATCGGACAACTTACCTTCAACGCAAAGAACTGATCGCTTACTTTCTTTTCACTTTTTTCACACACCTCTACTATATTTATATATATAATTTTTCTAGACTTCTGATACCCCTTACGGGAAGCGCTTGCAAATTTTTCATTTACTTAAGAACAATAAGAGACTTATGACGGATAGTTATAGCATTGACAAATAACTAAGGGGGAGCGTTGGTCATAGCTATTTCAATTTTAATCACCGTTACGTGGATAGTTGATTTGTCAATTGGACGGACAGTCAATAATGCCAATGTTAACTGTAAGGACTTAATACATCATTTACCAGTCATAATTATAATTACGTAACTTGGTCATCTAAGTTAGTCAGTTTTATGACGTGGCAGCTTCTGTGTGACGTGGCAGATTCTCCCGCGGTTAGTTCAGTTCTCAGGCTTACTTATACGAGTTATTAAAGTGCGTTTCCTTACTGCGAGACAGTCTTGCTAGAGTAGCCCCCCGGAGTGATTCTGAAAGGGATCGGTAAAGGTTCCCGATGGCGAGTCTCTCAAAGATAGATGTAGGCCGTTAGTGGGGTGTTTTGGCCCGCAGGGCATGGCAGTGTACCTGAAGCAGTTGGGGGGGGCACCTACGCCAACCACCGCGCTGCCGATCCCGCCTCGCCGCGCGACAGCAGCGCGGGGTTGGCGTAGGGTGTGAGTTGTATACAACTCTTCAACTGTAGGCAGATACAACGAACTCTTATCTTAGGAAGGTAGCTAGGTGATGGGAATTATACAACCCGGCGGTATATACTTTACTAAGTTAATATTAATAGTTCATAGTATGGAAAAAGGAGATATTTACTTGTCAGTAAGTGTGGCATTGGTGGCATCAATGCCGATATGTCCTGCGTGGATCAGATTAATATCTTTTTATTTTATGACTTCAAGTTAGAGACCTGCATCAACTGTTTCGTTTGTTTGGCGGGCTTTTGTCAGTATGGATTGAATAACCTATTAAAAGGACTTTTGGAGCTGGTTAGTTAGTCAACTGGGAACGCCTCAGTGGGAGATGTTAAACCTGTTTCTAATACCCTCTATACTGTTCAACTTGATAAGGATTAGGAGCCTTGTACGTGTAGAGCACAACAATATCACCCAAAGTGATCCAGAGGAAACTTCAGGCTTCCACGGTCTGTGTCACACCCAAGAGTGACACAGCAGAAGGGAAGTCCTTCCAACTGTGCTTCAGTACCACTGCGTGAATCGTTGTGGTTGGACAGGGGGTAGAGCTCTATGAAGGTTGAGCTACCGACAGGAGACAAGAGTGAGCCTTCGGGTCAGGACTCAGACTCGGAAGGACATCTACAGGAACGGTTTAGGGGTTTGGAACACAAAACCCATCAACAGGCAAGCCCAGAAACAAGTCTAGGGGTGCTTGTGGCGCGCAGGAGTGTTGGTGGGTGCAGGATAGCTACCTGCTCAAGAAAACCAACTGGAAAAGGCCAACAGCTGATTGCTGCAAGGAGGGCACTTGCAACGTACTCGTAAGGGGGGATTTGATAGCCACCTCAACACTCTCAAGTGGGTTCTACTCATCGTACCGGCTTCACCCGCCACAGCCCAGCGCTTTTCCCACTTGGCCCGCCATCGTCCCTAGTCAAGCTACGCCACGGCCAGAGTATCCCTGTAAGTCCTTGATCGCCTCTTATGCCTGCAGGTCAACGATCATTCTCATCGAACCTGAACACCTCAGTGACTATATCGGCACGGCATAATTGGTGCATTAAACTTGGTTCATCTCGGCTGTGCGATACATTGCCACCTAGCTTCCTACGGCTCGACGTCAGCTCCCCGATATCAACGCATCGCTACTGCGCCTCAATTGTCTCAGTCCCGCTTCCACATCCCGATATCCGGCCTGGCTGATCTCCGTCTACAATGCGCTACACATCGACACACTTCTTTTTCATCTTCCTCTGATGTTTAAAGAGACACATCTTTCTCTTTTCTCTTTTCCTTTTTCTGAGACAAGTCACTGACACATCGTTAGTCACTCGTTCTGTACGCAACTCTACTCAACCGTTAGGTCTGGGGGGGGGGGGGGGGCAAGCTATCAGACTGAGCACTTTAACTACCGGCCAAAACCACTACCGTTGACATTTTACTGTTTTTGACCGGCCCGTTAGATTCTCCTCTGCACGACGTTTCGACTTCACTAACTAGTTTTCGATTTCGTTCAGGAATGACTTCAAACGATTTAATCAAAGTTTTTTTACAAAAGATTAACTATTGCATTTTTTCCCTTATCTATTACCTTTTCCCCTGATTTCCTGTGAGCACGCATGTGCGCTAAATTCGTGGGCAAGGAAACAGACTTCCTGAGAAACTGAGAAATCTTTCACAAATGAAAATTTAGATACTTGAACATATTAGTTGGACTTGAAGCACTCCTTCAAGTACTACACTCCAATCTTCAAGTGTTATACCTTACCAACTCACAATCTACGTTCATCGTGTTCGTACTTTGCAACCCAAGTCTGCAAACAAGTAGAAATCTACGTAAATAAACGAAGTGACCTCTCAGCTATTTACTGGTACTTGTTAGACCTATTAATATAATTAATCGGTTAGTCAGTATGGTCCGGCATATGTAATGTGTGTCGTTAGAGCCATTACTTATGTCCGGCCTAGTATGTATTCGGGCCGTTCCCTTGGCGCCCTTTTCTCAATAAAGTTTATACTGTAGGCCATAGCTAATATACGGCAGATTATTAAGTTAGTCTCACAGGTAACTGGTTATAGAGCCTTGTATTGCTGTTGACATTCAAGACAACAAAAAAAATTGATTTTTCTGTTTTGGTTGGAATTTCAGTTTTGGTTGGAATTTTGATTTTGGGTGAAAATTTGAATTTTTCAAATTAACGGCTATATTCGTCCGCAAAATATCGTAAATTTTCGCGAAATGTTACCGTTAAATTTGAAAATTTGAATTTTTGTCACAAAAATGAAAAACTGTCACAAAAATGAAAATCTGACACAAAAATGAAAAACTAATTTTTGTTGTTGTCTTGAATGTCAACAGCAATATCGTGAACGTTAGGTCTGGTAGACTTTATTCACTTATAGCGTATTATCGGGGCATGCGGAAGGCTGCCACCGAAAGTACGAACTGGTGTACGTGCGGAAGGCTGTCACCAAATATTTGAATCTGGTGTGTGTGCGGAAGGCTACCACCAGTCTGGTGTGTGTGCGGAAGGCTACCACCAGACACACTAAGCGGATCGTGCGGAAGGCTGCCACCTAGCTGCTAGCATAACGTTAATAACTAATAATTTCCTAACGCCATCCCGCTTCTCTACCTATAGAGAAAGCAATCTCGGTAGTTGAGCCCTACTCCTACCTTCCGCCCTTGGTACGCCCGAATTCAATATGGCGTATCAAGGTTCTGATTTAGTTAAGATGAGGCTGGACCCTCCAAAGTTCGACCATGGAAAGGAATGGGAGTTGTTCGAATACACCTTTACGTCAGTCATAGGTGTCACACACCCAGAAACCCAGAAACTATGTATGATTCCAGGCTTTGAGTCTCACCCCTTAGCAAAACCTATATAACTACCTAAACGTCCTGAATCCCGTACTAATGCACCTTTCATGTCACCCAAAAACTTAAAGGAAGAGGAAGACGGAGAGGAGGAAGAGGAGACAGTAGTTAAAGTAGAAGGTAAAGATAAGGGAGAGAAAGGAGAGAGTCGAGAAACAACAAGTGCACAAACTGCCTCTGCCCCCGTTACCATCATACCGACGGGTCAAAAATCCGAGGTACCAGTGTTAACGGGGAAGAGTAGACCCTCACCGCTATTTGCACTACAATTTGGTGATCATGAGCATTATCTGAGAGAGAAGGAAGCTAGATTGAATAGGTTACTCTATGCTTTCTTACTTCAATCATGTGCATGTGCCCATGATAGGAAGGTGATGACCATCATGAGACAGGGAGACACTGTTGGTGTAGCATGCTTCCTCGCCCTCAAGAAACATTATGGACTCCTGGTCTCGACCTCATAAGGTTCGAAGAGGACCAGGAGAAACTATACCACTCATACCCCAAGAAGGTTAGTGAGGTGAACAATTGGTTAGCTGACTATCTTACTACCATAAAGACGCAGGAGAAGACAATTGGAGTGATACCAGATGAAGAAGCTAAGCATCTACCTCTTTTTCAGGCCTACTATCGTAATACCTGGTGTTCCTTATTGCCCACTCAAAGACCTAAGCTGCCTGAAATTCTAAAGGTAGTAGAACAGTTAGCTCAGAGCAATGTATCCGAGGCTAGGATGCGGAAACTTTACGGTTCCGGTAGCTCTAAGAGTGACCCTATCGCTATTAAGACAGTGGCAAGAGCAGCTCAGGGCAAGAAGAAAGGCAAGTTTTCACAGACTGCACTAGAGAGTTATGGTGAGGGAGAGGATAGTGTTTGCTAGAACTGTCTATCTCCTGAAAATAAAATAGCTTTCTGCCTTGTGAGATGTCAATTGAAAGAATGTCCTAAGGACGGACACGGCCCCTTAAGATGCCCCATAAGAAGGAAGGCTAGGATCTCTGAGAGAGGGCATGTGAAGGAGAAAGGAGAGGACAGTCAGAGTGAGAAAGCAGACAGACACAAGAAGAGAGAAGAGGGAGGAGCAAAGAAGAAGAAGAAAGAAGGTAGCAGAGGGGAAAGACGAAAGCTGAAAGCATCAGACTTCATTAAAAAAAAAAAAAGATGATAAGCCTAAACGCTGAATTCTCTGACTCTTCTGACTCACCCTCTCACTCTGAAAGCGAAGAAGAAGACTAGGACCCAACTGACCAGCTTTCTTCTGAGTCTGATGAAGAATCAGAAGTAGATGGTGAGTTGGGGATACATCACATGGCCATTATGATGATGGAGAGAAAGAGAGAAGAGACAGACAGAGGAAAGAAGGAAGACGACCCCCTCCCTTCAACTAATCCCCTCATGCAATTTTTATCTCACGCATCTAAGCCACCTGGCGCAGGAAGTAGAGAGGGGCCCCGGGAGAGGTGATGAGGGTAGTGTGCGTGGGGGAGAATAGAAGGGACATGCATCATCTATACAAAACGCCTTCACACTCACTCGCCCCACTATTCCACCCCTTCACGAGAATAAGTTTATGACCCCCCTTGATATGACCCAATCCCTCTCAACCAAATCATACCTTTGGAAGGGAATTGGGCCCTCAGACCTACAAGGGTGGGTTAGGTAAAAACTCGTGAAAGGGTACAACCCCGTCACCTTACATGAAGTCAGTGGCCCACCCCTAAACCTCCACGGTAAACCAGTACGTATAGATAGTTGTCACGTTACGAGTAGCAAACAGTGTGAGGCAACAGTGCCTGACACAGGTGCCCGGTGTTTATGGAGGTTGGGGGCGGCGAGTCTTCAAAGGGAGCAAAAGGTGGGGAGTGTGCGGCTAGATTAGTGGACCACGATTTCTGCTCACTCCACCTTGACCAAGAGAGGAAGAGAGAGGAGATACTAGCCAAGTATAGGAAAAGCTGAACTTAGGTTTACTTCCCCCTCATGATGCTATGTACTATGAACCTGCCACTTTGTTTGCTCATGTCGCATTGTCGAGAGAAAGTGTCACCTCTGTTCAACCCATCATCACAACCACCGCTCTTATCTCTCCTACTACTACTACTACTACTACTACTACTACTACTACCACCACCACCACCACTACTACTACTACACGCATAGAGGGAGTAGGGGGAGTAGGGGGGGGTAGAAGTAGGGGGAGTAGGGGGAGAGTAGGGGGAGTAGGAACGGGGGAAACTGGATTGTCTGTACCTCTCTTGTGTGTGTCGCCTTTGACTCACACCACGCCTGTGCAACCTACCACTGTGTTGTCCAACCAATCTGTGTATCGTGTGTTGCACGCACTTTCACCTTCACCTTTATTTAGACCTCCTGTGGTCACGGTAGAAAGAGAGGCAGGAGAGACCACAGATCACTTGCCAAACAAGCCCAGTAGCGCTGAATTTCAAAGTGGCAACGTTTGGGTAAAGGAGGGTAAAAGGGTGTTGAGTGGTGGTGGACTACCCCCTATTGAAGAGATACAAATGTTAGTAAATGCTCTCAATCAAGGGCTCAAGAACAGAACAGTGAAAGATGGTTTGATCGCGAATCAGGAGGGGGAGTATGACGAGTTTTATACAGAGATGTATTGTGCTATGCATGACTGCGTCATAACTCTTGCGACAAAACACGATAACTCATTTGCACATCCGCCGTCCAATTCCTCGCCCTGACCGCTCTGAGGTCTCCTGGCGTACTTTGGGAAACCCTCGATCAACTTCGCATCTGGTGGATACCGTGACTGCCTTTGTGGCAATGCCGTGTTCCGCAGAGCTTTTGCATGGAATTCCGCGTCGAATTTCACTAGGCTTCCCCCATGTGGCGCCCGATCTGCGTGGAACACCTGTTGTGTCCGCCGCTCCTGACCCCGTCCGTATCCTCTCTCTCCAAACTGCTGATCCCGCTGTTGATATCCCGAGTCTCGCCGTGTTGTCCGATCTCCTCCTCCCTGTTGGAAACGTCGGTACTGATCCCCCCGGTAGCTTCCGCTTCCCCCATAGTTGTGTCGCTCCGTTGGTTTTGGCTGCGGCATCTTAAGCATCACCGCTGGCAAGGCAATCACACGATCTATCAGCGCCGGGTCGTCCTCATGGAGAGTCCAGCCAACCGATTGAAGTTGAGGTTCAGAGCCTGCCATCGAGCCTTCCCTTCCAACGTTATATCCGCTAATGCCATTACTTGTGTCACAATTTCCAAAACCACCGGTTTCGCCTCCTTATTCCTCCATAGCTTTGCCAAAACCACTGGGTATACGTGCCTCTTGCCGTGTAGTAGGCTGAGCCCCACAATGATGTTGACAAAGATATCCCGTAGTACCGCCCGCTTCGTCACCATAGCCTGCGCCGCGTCCTTCAACGCTTCGATTTCATCCCCGTCGTCCAGTAGCTGTGTGAACCTATACATCCGCGAACACGAAATGGGCGGCAACCACTATTTCCTTCCCACTTTCCTTCCCCTTTCACATAATCCTCCTCTATTTGAGCCCATTCCTCGTTCCACTGAAACGATTCCGCCGACATCATTGCCCCTTCATAAACGATTCCGCCAACATCATTGCCCCTTCATAATCCGTCTTCACCTTTGAAAATATGCCTCCGTACAACCCCCTGTCTCCTTTAATTTTTTCACCAAGATATACTCCGCCTCACACTGAAGGAGCCAAGGCCCAAGTTTCCCCCACCAGTCATATTTCTCTTTTTCCTCCGTCTCCTCGCTTTCCTCTCCGCTGTCTTCTTCAACCTCCTTTGACATCTCTTTCTCCTCTTTGCCCCACTTTTCCATACCTAAAGTAGGTGTAACCAAATATACCGTCCTTCAGCTTGTTACACCTTCCTCGGTCTCTTCCGAGCTTTCCTGCTTGCCTCCTCCTCATCCAGCTCGAACCCCATACTTTCTAGAGTCCATATATCTTGCTGATATTGAGTTGTCAGGAATTTCTTACGCCGTTGCCTCGCCAACTCCTCCAAAGTCTAGAAAAACTCCCTCTCACTCGCCACCTCTGCCCTTAGCTATATGAGCATTTCCGCCCTCTCGTTCCCCCCGGCTTCCAAAGCCTCAACCTCCTTCCTCTTCTTCTCATAAATCTCCCATTTTTGTTGCACCTTTTTGTATAATATCTCTCGAGATCCTTATTTCCTCGTCCCCAAATAGTTCCGAATCCGGGAACCCCTCTTCATCCTCCCACGCCTCTTCCCAAAAATTCTTCGCCTCTTTCCCTTTTTTCTCCTCCTCCAGCCTCCTCTTCCTCACTTCCGCCACCTTCCTTTCCCGTAACAAGCATAGTGTTTCGAACCCCTTTCATACCTCCACCTGTTCCTTATGCCTCCTTGTCCAAACCACCGCCTGCTTCGAATTTGGCTTTCGAGTGTCGAATTCCGCCGCCGTCGCAGCTAAATCCTTCAACTGATCTCTGACGGCGTAGATGCCTTTGTCAATTCTGCACTCCCCTGCGTCCCATAACGCATTGTCGTCTATGTCGGCCTCCGACATGCCTTTATTCTTCACCTCCTTGACCGGTCTTTCACCGGATGCCTCAACCCTCTCCGCTTTTCCCCCTCCATCTCCCTGTCCAACCGCAGCCATAATCGTTTCACACATCTAAAGTAGGGAGGAATATGTATAGTCTTCCCCTCCTATCCTCTATTCCCCTTTCCTAGCCTTCTTGTATGGCTTCTCTTCCGTTGTACGTTCCCCCTCTTCCCTTTCCCGTTTCTCCTTCTCGACAGCCTCTCTGGCCTCCCTCGTTCGTTGTTCCTCTATATACCGTTCCCGTCTCGTGGTAGCCAGTTTCAACACCTCTAGTTTTTCCCTCTTGATGGTTTCCCGTAATTCCCTCATCTCCTGATTCTCCATGTATCGTTCCCGTCATCGTGGCCAACTTCAGCATTGCTATTTTCGAGGCTTCCGCCTGTTCCATCGCCCGTCGTACTCTCTCAATCTCGTGAGGGCAGTCGTCCTTCCTCTTTGCCCATTCTATCAATTGTTCCCGAAACACCTCGTATTCCCTGGCCGCCTCCTCCACGTGTTTATATATATCCTTGCCTATTCTTATCTCCCCTCGGTCCCACATCCCCTTCTCTCCCTCCTCGTTCTCCTCTTCTCACGCCTCACGCCAACGATCCTGTTGTCCTGTTCCTCCTCCCCTTTCTCTGCCTTGTCAGATTTCTTTTCCTCCATCATGCACCTAAAGTAGGGGCAAAAGGTCCCGTGATCCTCCTCATGTCTCCCATGGATACTCCCTATTCCCCAAGTCCTTTCCCCCAATCCTGTCTCAAATCTTGCCCCCCCTTCAAGTTCCTCCCCCTCTATCTTCACCATCCCCCAAACTCCTCATAGTTCTCCTCGTGTTTCTCTATGTATCTTCCCCCTGAATCTGTACTTCTCTTCCATATTTGCCGTCAGAGTGTCATATATCGCCAATAGTTCATCTTTTGTAAAAAATCCGCAAAGAGCCCCAAAAATTCTCCTTTCGAGTTGGCGTGGTTTTGTCCCCCTTTTTCCGCTACACCCGTCGCTTTTGTTTTCCCCTTTCTGTGCCATGATGGCGTTGTCTTACCCCCTCTGGAAGCACCCTGTAACCTTCGAATTCCGACCCCCTTTCAAGTCCCCCCCGTAGCCAACATCCCCCTTTCATATCCCCTTGAGTGGCACCTGACGTGCTTGTCTCCTCGTTCCGAGACATTGTCTTCTCTGACCCCCCTTAGCCTACCGACGTGTCCCTCCCCAAACCGTGCTTGTTCCATACTCTTCCTCCTACAAATTTCTGCAAATTTCCCTCCATTGCCCTCCGTTGTGTCTACTCTCTCTTTGCCAATCCCCCATTCCCCCAAATACGTCCTTTCCCGTCCGAAACCCTTCGTTGTCTGTGTCCGTTTCCGTACCCTTCCAACCAAAGTTCCATGACACATGAACTTTCAGCCCCCAAAACTCACCAAAATGACCATAAAATATCAACGCATGCTAAAGCAAACGTGAATTCTGCATGTTTGGATAGTTCTCATGTATTTTCCCATGTTTTGTGAGAAGGAGTGCCACTGTCCCTGACCTAAAGCCGTGTGCCACAGCAACCCACGCCTCTTGATCAAACATACTGAAAAACAACACACTCCCCCCACAAAACCATGCCTCTTAGCCCCCTGTACATACCAGCATATCTAGAAACCCAAGCCAGACACCCACACCACATGAAACCTCACCTTTCCCTGTCTTGAGCAAAGCTGTCAAACCCACAAAACTTGTTATCTCTGTTTCACACCAGCCACTGCATCACCAGAAGACAGCTCATGAGTAGTCCAGCAGCTCAAGAAAACCATTGCCCCTACCTGTATGTATATCACTATACTCCCAAACCATCTCAACTTAACAAAAGCAATTCCCACCCTCCACATTTCTCTCGATATCTCTTTTCTTGTCAGAAAATTTCCGAGAAACAGAGGAAAATTTCCATACCCAGTTTATTTTATTATCAGCGACTTCAGTTTGTTACAGGTGATAGTAGGATATTTAATAACAGATAACTGTTCTAACGATATGAGGACTGAGGAATACCTAAAGTAGTGACTCAGTAATCTCCAGACTAATGATAACATGCAGACAGGAACAGTAAGTATCGCCATTTATACCGGGTGGGCCTGCATAAATCAAGAGATGAAGATGTGTATTAAGACCGGAGGTCTTACCCTTACGAGCTCAATAATAAAAAGGAATTTAATCATTACGTTGAACACAACTGGTTCAGAACTAACCTCCACTTCTAAAGTAGAAAGGGAAGTAAAGTCTGAACCCAAACAACAAGTCAGAGGGAAAACCCGTTAAACACGGAGTATCGACAGTGTCACTGACACGTTTCGTTACGTCCGTAACCTGAACAAATGCCAAAACATACCCAAACAACAACCCATAAGTGCAATTTCCCTTATTTAGCCATAAATTCCCAGTCACGGGAAAAAATGCTAAATTTCACTGAATTTCGAGGACCTTTTTCCAAAACTTCAAACGGTTACTACATATGATGTAGAAGGATCGGGTCAACGCTATTAATGTGGGAGATTATTCAATATGGATGCTACATAATCATGTAATCTGCATCCTGAAAACCAGTAGTATAGGGTGCCACTTGGGCACAGGGTTTCAGTGCAGTTTCATCACAGAAACCACACTAATAGCCGTTATTATGTTTTCTCTCTTCCTATTCTCTCTAAGTTCAAAACAACAATTTTATTCAAATCTCTCTTACTATGAATTTCGTTCTGTCCTCTTTCGTGATCAGACTTTCGCTCATGATTGGATTATGCGGTAATGCGGTACCGCGGTACCGCGCACTCTAAGGTTTAGGTCGTTTTCTGTTTCTATTTCCTTTTCTGTTTTTTGCGGTGTGTGGTTTTAAGTTTTTCCATTTTTCCTGATCTGGACATTCATTATTTCGTCTATCTATTTATAAGCAGACAAAAGAAAGAAAAACTGCTACCTATTGATGTTTGAAAGCCGACCGCTACGCTTGTCGTTTACAAACATCGTTTAAAAAAATTTAATTCCATTTAAATGTAAAGACATAATAAGACATAAAAGGACAATGCGAGACTACAAGCAAGGAAAGATTTATGCTCTTCGTTCTCACCAGACCGACCAAATATATATTGGTTCTACATTAAATGAACTACATAAAAGATTATATGCTCATAGGAAAGACTATGAACATAAAAATAAATATGTATCTTCTTTTGAGATTTTGAAATATAATGATAACTACATTGAACTTATTGAAATGTTTCCTTGTAATAACAGAATGGAACTTAGTAAGAGAGAAGGAGAAATAATAAGACACACAGAAAATTGTGTCAATAAAAATATTGCAGGTAGAACTACAAAGGAATGGTGTGAAGACAATAAAGATTATATTAAACAATACAGAAAACAATGAAAGAAGATAATAAAGAGGAAATAAAACAATACTTTAAGCAATGGAAAAAAGATAATGATGAAAAAATGAAACAATACCAACTATCATACAAGCAACAAAATAACGATATATTAAATCAAAAAGCAAAAGAAAATATTGTATGTGAATGCGGGTTGTCTTACACTAGAAGAAATAAATCAACTCATCAAAAAGCAAATAAACATTTTGATAATCTAATTGGATTAAATGTATTTGGATATTAAAGGTCTAATTTATCAACTTTCTTTTTAAGATGAGAAGAAGTTCTTATATTATCGCTGTCAATACTTTCTCTTTTTAGTTGTTCTTTCGTTTTTTTCTCTTTTGTAATTTGTTTAACTTTGTCTGATAACTGCTCCTTCGGTTCCGTTTCTTCATGGTGCTCTTCAATATTAGTCTTTAATAATTCTGACGGTCGTACTAAGTCCTCTTCAGATAGTATGACTTTGAAGCACTTACGGCCCTTAACCTTGAATATAGTTTTACTGAATTGCTTGTCCCCTTTAGAAAAATAGTTCTTTCTAATTCCTTTCTTACTCTTGTACCCTTAGGGAATTCATTAATTAAAGTATTTCGGTATATTTCCTGATTGTTCTTTTCGGTTCCTTCAAAAACATTAATCGGAACTGCTTTAATTGTTGTATGATATGTTTTATTACAAGCATCAACAACCTCATGAATAATAGGAACCCATTGAAAATTTTCATTAAATTCCCATATCAAGTTTAATTCATTTCGTATTGTTCTAATAAACCTATCAATTATACCCATTGTTCTGTGATCGCCTATTTGGACAGTTCTATGTTCAATATTATTTTGTCTGAAATATTCAGCCACTTGACCCTTAAACTCACCACCATTATCTGAAGTAATTCTTTCAGGAACTTTTTTTGTAAATATTTTTTTTAATCCTTCCAGAACATAACCAGTTGTTTTATTTTTGACTGGCTCAATCCAGCCACGACGACTATATACATCAATAGCAACTAAGCCGAAATTATAGTTAGCATTTCCTTTCTTAGTAGCCACCTTTGACATGTCCATTAAGTCAATAAATACTTGGCTCAGTGGTTTTGCTTCTGGTGAGGTTATCGTGTTCCATATCTTAGCGGGCTTTGATTGAAAATGTATTTCGGCCACTTCTTCAAGTTTTTCTTTCCGCTCAGTCTGCTCAGGAGTTTCTTGTTGTTGTTGCTGGCCATGTTTATAGTCCATGATATATCATTAAAATTTTAAAAACACTCTATCTATTTCATTATTTTTTTCCTTTTTGCTTGGTTTTTCTGCTTGATTATAAACATTAACTGATATGTTTGACTTTTTACCATTTCCTTTTTTAGATTTAGGCTTCGGCTCTTCTTCTTCGCTTTCTTCACTTTCACTTTCGCTCACATCAGGTTCAGGCTCAGGCACAGACTTTTTGCTTATTTTCTTCTTTGCTTCCGCTTTCTTTCTTCTTATTTTCATCTTAGCAATCTTTTCAGCAATGATATCAGTAAAATCACATTCTTCATCGCTATCACTGCTTTCTTCTGGTGTATCATCTTGGTCTTTTCCATTAATGATATCATTAGCTACACCAATTTCAGCCATGCGATTTATCTTTTCCTCCATCTCTTCATCATCACCCACATAAGCCTTTCTACACTTCGCTAATTTCTCTTTCGCTATTTCAATCTTTTGTTGCTTTTTGCTCTTAATACTTTCCACTGCTTTACCCCAGTTCTTACGACTTGCTTCGGGAGACGGCATTTATACTAAGATTAATATATTTTAGTATTTTTAAATAAATAAATAAATAAATAATATAATTAATTCCATATAAAAATAAAGATAAAAATATACATAAAGCGACAATGCCAGACTACAAGCAAGGAAAGATTTATTCATTAAGGTCTCACCAGACAAACCAGATTTACATAGGTTCAACAACTGAACCATTACATAAAAGACTATATAAACATAGAACTGATTTTAAAAGACAGACACAGCTAACTTCCTCGTGATATTTCTTTGCTTCTTCCAATGCTTGCTCTTTTGATTTTTTCTTTCCGATACAGAAACTCTTACACATAACCTTTCCTCCTTCTCTCCATTTAACTTTTACCATTGGCTTCTTTTCGTTATTCTTCACCATAACACAACCTCTAGACATTCTAAATCTCTGAGTGTCTTCATTTGTCATCCTATATGTGTCTTTATTTTATTTATTTAAATAATAATTATTTACAGGTAGCCGTATTTATTGCTTTTGTCTGCTTATAAATAGATAGACGAAATAATGAATGTCCAGATCAGGAAAAATGGAAAAACTTAAAACCACACACCGCAAAAAACAGAAAAGGAAATAGAAACAGAAAACCACCTAAACCTTAGAGTGCGCGGTACCGCGGTACCGCATTACCGCATAATTCAATCATGAGTGAAAGTCTGATCATGTCGGAAAATAGAACGAAATTCATAGTAAGAGAGATTTGAATAAAATTGTTGTTTTGAACTTAGAGAGAATAGGAAGAGAGAAAACATAATAACGGCTATTAGTGTGGTTTCTGTGATGAAACTGCACTGAAACCCTGTGCCCAAGTGGCCCCCTATACTACTAAAACCTTTCTCTACTCCGGTAAACGGTTACGTGTTAGACGTAGGTTTTAAGGTCCTATGAGATCCAAGCATCCCAGCTTTCTTCTCATATTCCATATCCTAAAGCCACGTTAAAACCGGATGTATTAATCAGAACAGGAAATGTAATAAGAATTCATCTTAAAATACATTTAATAACAAGAAATTACTTCCACGAGTAAATATCCGTAAACCCTAATAGCGTAAAAACGATGTAGTATGTGTTACATAGCACCCCTTCCCCCTCCTTTGAGATTGCTCGGATCTCAACTCTGGAGTAATACCAACGGAGACTACATCTCGTATAATCTCGTCAGCACCGGCTTTTTGGGGAATCCCAGCCGACTGTCCACCATCCCAAGAGCCACCTCAGCTCGACCCCTGATCAAATCTTATCAAGAGCCACCCAACGGATTATAGGCCTGTGCTTCATGTGAACTAAGCTCCAAGGCTTAATGTTGCCCGAAGATCGTGAATCTGGCACTCGACCAGTTCATGTCTTCATCCCCCTACGCGCGCGATTTCCCGAAGTCACAGTCCCATAGTCTGATCGACCACCAATCAGACCCTGTCTAATCCATCAAATGTGAATGGTGCCTGGCCCCGAAGTCCGAATAGACCGAACCCCAAAGTCCAACCCTTAAAACGACGATGGCCTTCTCGCCGAGTTCCTCTCCCGTACCGTGTCAGTAAAGTTTTAATGTTGAGTAGGACCCCCAGTACAAATTTCCCACACACTATGGTCAATGTGCGCCCAACTTCCCTTTTCCCCGACCCGAATTCCAATTCCTTCTTCCTTCACCCCTTCCGGATGTTTCCTCCCTACTGGCTCGGATGCTTCTTCCCCCGCACCGTTTCGGTCGCGTGTGCACTCCCGATTAGCCTTAAGTCCACCCCGCTCTGTTTGAGCATGTCCCAAATCTTTTGCGGAATGTGCCCATCGTGTAACTCGAAGGGGCAATCCAACACTCCCCTCGGCCACGCTGATATGGTCCATGCCTCGTGATCCCTGTCCGCCTTCCGTGAGGCCGGATCTATCTTGGCATCCCATACTTCCCTATTCGCAGCATCCCACCACACCGGGACATACTCGCGGTACATCCGGTTCTCCACCGTATCCTTATCCCAAGACCGGTAGAACTGCAGCATAGGCGGAAGGTTCTTAAGCGCACTTTCCGACGATCGAGTCTTCCTCGAGTCCTTCGCCAGTCCCACTACCTTCATCACAAAAAGAGTATCCTTGTCCTCTTTTGCAACGAATCTAGTTGGGGGTCTGACAAGATAGAACTGATTCAGAACCCAGTTCATCCCCAGTGTCTTATTACCCTCCTTCCATAACTTGTGCTTGACATCCACCTGCGAGGGCTCAATAGGCTCCTCCGGCTCCGCCTGCACTTCCGTTTTCCTACGCTTCCCCGGTCTACCTCCTGGTTCCGAGTAAATCAGATCATTATCCGCCGCCCGCTTCGCCGCCTCTGTGGGTGGCTTGCGACTCGCATCTGACCCCTTCCCCGCGACCTCAGGCCTTTGGAGCTTCCCCGGCCGACGCCCTCTTCAGGGGCCCGTGCCTTCCTCTCCCCCTGGCCCTTCCGGTCCCCGGGCTTTCCACCATCGGGTTCCTTATCCGTTACCAACTTAGGAGGGTCTTGAAACTCTCCCTTTTCCCTGACGAGCGCTTCCTGGAGCGTCTCGTTATCCATTAAGAACGGATCGTACTTAATGAGGCGTCGAACATTAACAATCTTGTTCTCCCCCCTGCCTCTTATCCGATAGTTAAACGGCCCTGTCTGCTGCACCACCTGATAGGGCCCCTTCCAGTGCACAAACATCTTCGATGATATGCCCTTCGGAACCTGTGGGTAGTACAACATGACGATGTCCCTGGCTTGTACGTTACCATAGACAAGTCCTGCTCCAAGGGTTCTTTACTTAGCTCGCGAGTCTGTTCCGCCAGCCTTGCTTGTCGCACCGCTTGCATGGCCTCCATTGAGACCCGCATACGAACCCCCCCAGAGCTCATTCTCGTCCAGCGCAAGCGCAGGTGCATCCTGATGTACCAAGTGTTGGGGCATCACCTGCTCCTGCCCGTACACCACCTGATACGGGGATCTACATTCCGCCCCCGCTCCAATAGCTTTCGATGGCATCGCGTTCATAGCGAACACAAAGCTTGGGACCACCTCCCTCCACAAGAGCTGACTCTTCTTGCAGTAGGTCCTTAGGGCCGACTTGAGCGGCCTATGTACCCGCTCGATCTTGCGATTAGCCCTCGGATTGTACGGTGTAACGTACTGCCAGTGGACCCCGTAATACTTCGCGAGCCTTTCCATCTGCTCATTGTCAAAGGCTGGCCCCTTATCTGAGCAAATCGTCTTGGGGACTCCTACCACACATAGGATCCGATCGATCAGCTCCCTGGCTGTCGTCTCCGTCGTAGTGTCCGGCACTGGTATCGCCCAGACGTAATTGCTCGCCCTATCAATGACCGTCATCAAGAACTTATCCTTCGCCGGCCCCACCGGCGGCAACGGCCCCACGTGGTCCACATGCAGGAACTCAAAGAGCCTTTCCAGCAGTGTAAATTTCCCAACTGGGATTTTCCCTTCCACTGGGTGTTTCTTGTTCATCTGACAGGTCGTGCAGCCCTTGACCCTCTTCTTAATGAACATATCCATCCCTTCCCACCAGAATCGCCTTTTGATAATCCACTGCGTCCTCTGTACCCCCGGGTGATTAACCAACGGGACTACGTGTGACGCTACGTAGATCATCTGCCTCAGTTTGGCTGGGACCCTTAAGACCCACTTTTCCGGGTTCTTGGCCGTCTCCGGTGTCTTGCCTGTGTACCACAGGAGGCCATCCCTCCATGCCAGAGTCTTGAGCTGTGATCGGATCTTCTCCGTCAACAACAGCTCATCCCCCGCCAAAAGGTACTGGATCAAGTCCTTGTACTCATCATTGGCCCTTTGACATTGCCTCCATGCTTCCACCGACGCGATACGCACTGTACCGTCCGCTACCTGGATTCCCACTTAAGGTCTGGAATCCGGCCCCGACCCCTCCGAAGCCCCCAACGGCTCTGTAGAGGCCACCTCCGGCTCTGGAGCAGTTTCCACGCCCGGGTCTTCCATGTAGGTTCGGACGGCCGGTGCCGCGTGCCCCTGGCAACAATGGCACTCATGCTCCGCCTTATCCTCATCCAGAATAGCGGCTTTATCGGCCTCGTATTCCTTCAGGCGTTGCACGGCCTCCTCTACAAAATGCTCCGTACAGCACTCTGTTTGGCCAACCCCCCGTTCCAACTGAATCATCATGACCTTCCTATATTCCCCCTTCTTTGCCTCCATCACCCTAGGCTCTTTCCTGCTAGTCCCCGGATGAGCCTTATTGGCATAGAAGATCATGTTCGCCTGCAAGATATCCTTTTGATCCGTCCTCAATGCCAAGTCCTCAAACTCGTCCATCTGCTGCATCGCAGCCAGACATGCGGATGGAGTTGAGTAATTGACTCTTGACAAAGAGTCGGCCACAATATTCTTCTTGCCGGGAATGTACTTGACGGTGAAGTCATAACACGATAGCAAAGCCTGCCACCTGGCCAGCCTGCCCGTGCAATCGTTCGTCATCAACCACATAAGGTTCTGGTGGTCCGTTCTTACCATGATATCCCGTGACCCCCACAAGTATTCCCTGAGTCTTATAAACGACCAAACCACCGCCAAGGCTTCCCTCTGCCTTGTACAGTAGTTCTGTTCCGCCCTGTTGAGCTTCCGGCTCAAGTACACGATCGGCCGTAAGACCCCTTTGTCGTCGTATTGCTGTAGGACCGCCCCGATCGCATACTTAGACGCATCGGTGTCCAGCACATACTGCTTATCCACATCCGGCATCATCAAGATGCAATCCTTGTTATACTTGGGATCACGAGTCAACATTTCCTTAATGAACTCGAACGTCTCCTCCTGTTTAGGCGTCCACTCTCGCATGTCGCCTTTCAAGTACAGCTCTCTTACGGTTTGACCGTCTCCGACCAATTCGGAAAGAACTGACTGTAATATTGCGCAAGCACAATGAAGGAGAACAACTCCGACCGCGTCTGAGGCCGCTTAATGCCTTCCACAGCATCCCTCTTCTTAGCCGCAATCGCTACTGTCCCGTTCGAGATATCATATCCTAGGTATGTAACCTGTCGGGTGGCAAACTGGCATTTGTCCAAGTTCACCTTGAGACCAAACTCTCTCACCCGTCGGAAAACATCCTGTATATGGGCCAGGTGTTCCTCCATGGTATTGGAGTAGATAATAATATCATCTATGTAACAGAAAGCGTAATCCTCTGCCTTCTGTCCATATTTCTCCATAAACCCACCTGCCCGTTTATCCTCAAACTGTCGTCTGAGCATTTTCTGCATCGCTGCCTGAAATATGCCCGGTGAGTTCCTCAGACCCATTGGCAATACCTTCCATTGGTATAGCGTCATTCCCACTACAAACGCTGTAAGCCACCTGCTCTTTGCTGAGCGGGATCTGCCAGAACCCATTCTTGAGGTCCAATACCGAGTAAAATTTTGTGTGTTTTAACTTGCGCATACAGTCATTGATCTTGGGCAGCGGGTACCGCTCACCCTCGATGATCTTGTTAGCCCGATAGTAATTCACACAAAACCTCAGCGCTCCATCCGGCTTTGGAACCATGCGTACATGCGACGAAATCGGGGAGTCCGAAAACTTTGTGAAATCATCTGCTTGTAACTCCTCCGCCTTCTCCTGGGCAATACTTTCCTCCTTACGGCCCAGGACAGACCTCCTAGAGGCATGCGTGATATTCATCCCCGGAATCTTCCTGAGATGGGCCTCAAAATGCTTGACCGTCCCCGGCCTAGGCGGATCAAATATCTCCTTTCCCTTAGCAATCACCTTCTGAAGGCTCTCAAGATTCTTTTCTTTTTCCTTTCCAATCCGCCCGCATCCGAGCAATTTTATCCTCCCATGACTGGGCATCCTTCCGATCCCTAAGTTCGGGTGCCTCAGCCATGTCCGACCACGCATCCTCCACCAGGCCATCCTCGGAGGGCATTTCCACCTCCTTCTGATGGTACTTGACTTCCGAAAATTCATCCCATTTCCCAAGGTTCGCCATCCGATCCAGAATCAGCGCATACTGGATAGGCGCCCTTTTCGTGTAAAACCCTGTGAAGCACGTGAACGCTTGTTCCCGCACCTTCTGAATGTCACACCCTTTAAGTGAGTTTCGATATGCCAACCCCTGTTCCCTAGTGCCCAATCTACATGCAATCACCAAATGTTGCTTCCTAGATGGCACTGGGATTGGGTGATCCGCGATCCGGTCCAAAACCTCATCCGCCCATAGTGCGTTGTCATGGAACGGTAAGACAACAGAGAACGGTTTATCACCCGCGAAATACTTCGTGAGCCACTTCATTGTCTCTCCGGAATTCCGCGGACAAAGAGGTTTGTCACCCCACATGTCCCCCACGAAATCCAAAATTTCTTCCTCCATTTCCCCCGTTGACACCCACATCGATATCAACGGTTCAACAACGGCCTATTCGCCCGTGATGCCTTTGCATGGAAGCAGTACTGGTTCTGAAGGAACACATAAGGTCCCTTCTTTCCATCCCTGAACCCGCCCATTCCTGCCTCCACCTTGATGTTATGTTCTTCCATGGTGCAAGCCATAATCTGAGCCGACCGGCCCTGAATTAAGTCCTCCACCGTTGCCTTTTCCCAACGTCGAACAACCTTCCTAGCCTTTCCCGCAAGCCCGCGTTACTCGGGTTGGAAATCCTTATAATAATTTTCCAACGCCGGGTGTTGATATGGCTTCGGTATGACCATCTGCACCCTTGCGCTTCGCGCAATTGCATGTGGGTCACCGACGCCGTCCGTGTCGTGCTTAGTGTATGACACCGCGTAAGTATCCGTATGGAAGGGAGGAACCTCCGACCGGCCCCTCACCATATCCTCCGCGTCGTCATCACTACTTCCGTAGTGCATTAAACCTGACCGGCAATCAATTAATGTATTCATCCTATTGAGTTGCATGAATCCAATCAGCAACTCTCCCGAATACTCCGGACAGACATAGAACTGGATGTCAAAGGACTTTAATAATAATACCGGAGTAGAGTTCAATGGTCAAGACCATTGTCCCCGTAACCTCCGCCCTCGCCTTTCCATTCACCCCTTCTATTCTTCCTTTAATAGGCAACATATTCCGTCCAACCACGCCTTTATTGCCGCCACGAATCCCGCCCCCGCGATGTCTTAAAATTAGCCAACGTATCGTTAGCCGATTATCTCATACCCACTCAAAGTTCACAACTTGAGGTAAACCTGAGCAACGCATAGGCTTCGTGTTGCGGTAGCATCATCTCTAGGCGCAGAGTCCTTCATCTGCGGATAATATAATGAAAGTGTAGCATCATACACTCCGCTCGTCCGGTTCGACAGCCCGCTTTTAATACCTCCCTCAGAGGCTAAAAAGTCCGTGACCTCCAATATGCCATAACATATGATGAATGACATATTTGCTTATCGAAACCGTCGATGATTTCCGTCTTTATAGCCCTTTCCATCCCACGGCTCCGTCAGCTATGTCATAGCTGCCCAAGTGAATGAAATCTGACACGCAGCCATAGATGTCCGAATGGCTTTACCGTCATGTCTCCATATTTATACAGTGCGTCCCACACCGTATAGATTTCAGTGACAGTCCTTCCAGCCGGCTTCAAAACCATTCAATTCAGTACGGTAATCACTTCGAAATCCATAGTGACATCCCATCACTAAGTCCCATAGTGACATCCGTCACTTCCGCCTTCAAAGCGTACCGTCGAATATCAGCCAACCGGTTGCCGAAAGAAAAGATAAGAGAAAAAAAACTTTAATGAAAACTTATGTATTAATACACACTCGGTCAGTCTCCTCAGTGTGACCAAACCATGTATTAACCCTTAACCGGTTTCAATCCCCAAAAGTGGCTTCAATCCCCAAAGGTGGTTTGAATTTTTGAGTTGAATAAAAACATAAATACCAATCGAAACAAGCTGTACTACGCTGCAAATGTAATATTTACGTGTTGGGGAAGCTATCAGTGAAAACCAGAATGTCATAGCTTTTCTAGAAGTGACTTAAATATGAAACTGAAACCAGGCACCAACCACTTTTTTTCACGAATTTTCGTTGCCTTTTTTTACGTGGCGGGGACCTTTTTTTTTTTTTCAACATCATGTCTGCGCACCAAGAGCTTCTCACAGTCCGTGTGCGTCTTCCGGTCAGGGAATTTGGTGAGACTTATGCCAAACAAAAATGGCCTGATGACTGGAAGACGAGGGAGATTGAGGGTACTGTTTCTCGACAGTATGGTCGTACAAAAGACAAGTTTTGGATGAAGTGGGATGCGGAGGATGAAGACGATTCCATGATGATTGCTTCGGAGATTATCAAACACAGAATTGAAGGGAGTGGCTCTGCCGATAACGGCATACTTGGGCAAGGCCAGGAAATCGACGGAGATGCCAAAAATGCAATAAATGCTGGGTAGACTTGTTTTTCTTGAACCTCGAATTTTTCTTGTGATGTCGAATGGTTTCTCTGCGTGTTTGCAGTGAGGACGGCTTGATACCCAGCGACCCTGATGACGATGACTATGTGTACCTATCCCTACCTGGTTTCAGCTATTTTGTGCAATTTGCTTCTGTTTTGTTGTCGGCCAAGGACGATGCTGGAAGTATAGTAGATTTCTGTACTTCCATACATGCATCGGCGTTGGCTGTCAGTATTCCTTACTGTACTGTTTTCCAACAGACCGCCAGAGTCGGGGGATGAGTCGGGTAGTTCAATCGATGGAAGAGGATAAAAAAGAAGGAGATATGGACAACAAACGAGCCCCTCATCCCAGCGACTCACGTGTCAGTGACGATGATGTCGAAGAAGATGAGGGGTCTGGTGAAGACGAGGAGGAGGATCCGGCACTAGAGATTGACGAAGGCGATAGCCTACCTGCCAGTGAGTTCAAAGATGTCAAAGAATGGAAGGTGGGTGTTGCACCTCCTCGTGTGCTTCCGGCATTCGAAGGGCAGTCCAGGGCATCACTTTCTGTGCGTTCCCCCGACCTCCTCAGTATGGTGGATATTTTCTTTATGTTCTTACCCACGCAATTCTGGCAGAATGTCACAAGAAACACCAACAAGTATGCAACCTGGAAACGTAATCTCAACCCCTCAGAGCGTCAGCAGCCTTGGGTACCCGTGACACTATCTGACATACTTTCATTTTTGGCGATCCTTATAATGATGGGGGTGATGGGGTTGCCTGCTGAAACAGATTATTGGATTGGCGCTGTGTCAGACTTCTGGCATTCGCCAGACCTTGCAAGCATCATGGGGTACGTGAGGTATCAGAATATCAAACGTTATTTTCATCTCACTGACCCCCGTCTGGCAGCTCCTCGTGACTCCCCTCAGTATGACAAACTTTTCAATGTTCGAGTCTTTATTGAGATTATACAAGAAAATTTTCCTAGGCTGTGGGAATTGGGTCAGTGGGTGTCAATCGACGAGGGAATGATCCCTTTTAAAGGGCGTACCTACCTCAGGCAATACTTACCGAAAAAACACATCAAATGGGGATTCAAACTGTTTGCTCTGTGCTGTTCAGTAACAGGCTATTTTTATACGCTGCTTTGTTATGAGGGTGAGGGAACGGTGCAGGACGATTCTGGGCACGGAATGACGTATGCAGTTGTTATGAAGCTTTTAGACCTAGCCGGCATCGACCAAAGCGGCAGGATCATCGCTTTAGATAGGTTTTACACAGGGCTGCAGTTGTTTTTTGACTGTGTCCTAAAGAGGGGCATCAACTGCATTGGCACTGTTGTCAAACCCAGGCTGAGGGCGGCAAAGGAGCTACTGGACGAAGTCAAGAAGAATAGTGACCGGGGCACGTCCGCGATGGTCACTTGGAGTCATAACGGAGTCACTATGCATGCTGTTGCTTGGAAAGACACACAGGTAGTTTATTTTTTGTCAACTGTGTTGGGGGGTACCATGAGCCACGTCGAAAGGAGGCTGCATGGGGGGGGGGGGGGGTGGAGCTACGGTTCCAGTGAATTGTTTTGAAATTTGCAAGACATACACTCAGCACATGGGCGGCGTTGATACAGGCGATCAGTTACGACTTCGTTACGGAGTTGAGAAGGCGGTAAGATTCAACAAGCCTTGGTTCAAGTTATTTGCGGGTTTGTTAGATGCTGCGGTTACAAACACAACTATCATCTACAAACAGTTTCATGAAGAAAAAACACGCAAAGACATGCTCAAGGAACTTATTGAGGGTTTGGTGTCTTACGCGGGGCTTTTTGGAGGTTCTAGGAGCGCAGCGAGGGGCAAGCGTGTGATATGCCCTGGCCATTTGGTAAGTCTTACAAACGAGGCGAGTGATGGTAAGCGCGGCGCGGGTAAGCAGAACTCGGTTTGTTGTGCGGTGTGTGCTAGTAATGGAATCCGCAAGCGTACCAGTGCTTATTGCAGCGATTGTCGCTATTTTTTTTGCCGAACTGGAGAATGTTTTCCGTGGCACACAGCCAATCATTTCGTTCCATCTGGGAAATGTAAGAGGCAGCCGTTGTGACAGTGATTGTCAAGGTTTTATTAGTTATTAAAGAACTGTTTTTTTACACAATTAGCTTCCACCTGGTATAATTCAATTGAATTTAATAATATAACTGTCAAAAACCACAAATAGGGATTAAAAAACGTGAAATTGTGTCGGATCCCCAAACGTGGCTTTAGATCCCCAAAAGTGGCAAACCGGTTAAGGGTTAACACATTTCCAATGCATTCCAATGCAATCCCATGCAATCCCATGCAATCCAATGCAATCCCATGCAATCCAATGCAATCCAATGCAATCCAATGCAATCCAATGCAATCCAATGCAATCCAATGCAATCCATTGCATTCCAATGCAATCCAAGGCAATCCCATGCAATCCCATGCAATCCCATGCAATCCAATGCATTCCAATGCAATCCAATGTAATCAATTGCATTCCAATGCAACCCAATGCAATCAAATTCAATCCAATGCAATCCAATGCAATCCAATGCAATCCCATGCAATCCCATGCATTCCAATGCAATCCAATGCAATCCAATGCAATCCAATGCAATTCATTGCATTCCAATGCAATCCAGATGCAATCCAATGCAATCCAGATGCAATCCCATGCATTCCCATGCATTCCAATGCAATCCCATGCAATCCATTGCATTCCGATGCAATCCAATGCAACCCAGATGCAATCCAGATGCAATCCAATGCAATCCATATGCAATCCAGATGCAATCCAATGCATACCGATGCAATCCAATGCATATCCAATGCATTCCAATGCATATCCAATGCAATCCAATGCAATCCAATGCATAGAGAAGAAAGACATGCACCCTCTCATCCCAGATAAAAAAATAAATAAAAGAGATATGCCCTTCCACTCACAACAGGAGAGAAAAGAGAGACAACACACCAGCTCACATCCTCCCACAGATAGACACAATGCATGCTTCTTTCCCATAATGATTGCTGGCCGCTCTGACACTGCCTGCTAGGCGCATAATGGGTCCTTCCCTGCACCAGCTGCAGACATCTTCCACAGCAGACCAGTTCAACCACCTGTGCTTCTCACTCAACTAACCATGAGAGAGCACCAGGCTAAACGAAACAAACATACCATGTGTCAAAGTCAGCAACAAACCCAGTATCGCTGACATGTTGACCTCCTAGGTGTCAAGGTCCAAGTTTGGAGTTCTTCCCTGTTTCTCCAAAACCCCCCTTACCACCTGTAGTTTCCCTTGCCCGAGACGACTGCGAGCACTATCTCACACGACTAGTACAGCGTACTGATAGTTGAGAAGCTATCTCACCAAGACACAGTCAACAACAGTGACTGATTGTCCCCAGAGAGTGTGTCGTTCCAAATTCCAAATTCCAAAATTTATGAGTTCGAAAAAGGCATAGGGACTCCAAATGTATTAAGACCGGAGGTCTTACCCTTACGAGCTCAATAATAAAAAGGAATTTAATAATTACGTTGAACACAACTGGTTCGAACTAACCTTCACTTCTAAAGTAGAAAGGGGAGTAAAGTCTGAACCCAAACAACAAGTCAGAGGGAAAAACCGTTAAAAACGGAGTGTCCCTTTGGACTGTCAACTGACACGTTTCGTTACGTCCGTAACCTGAACAAATGCCAAAACATACCCAAACAACAACCCATAAGTGCAATTTCCCTTATTTAGCAAAAACTTCCCAGTCACGGGAAAAAAATGCCAAATTTCACTGAATGTAGAAGGATCGGGTCAACGCTATTAATGTGGGAGATTATTCAATATGGATGCTACATAATCATGTAATCTGCATCCTGAAAACCTTTCTCTACTCAGGTAAACGGTTACGTGTTAGATGTAGGTTTTAAGGTCCTATGATATCCAAGCATGAGTCCCGGCTTTCTTCTCATATTCCATATCCTAAAACCACGTTAAAACCGGATGTATTAATTAGAACCGGAAATGTAATAAGAATTCATCTTAAAATACATTTAATAACAAGAAATTACTTCCACTAGTAAATTCCCGTAAACTGTAATAGCGTAAAAACGATGTAGTATACCGTGGGTGTTACAGATGGGAAGGAAGAAAGAAACCTTTATTACTTTCACTTGAAACTTGAAAATTTATTATCGTAACAGCAAACACTTAAGCCATCCACCGTCCTTATTCCTACAAGTGGCAATAATTATATTAAATATTAAAACTGTTTCATCTGCTCTGGGTAGTAAACTTTCAAAAACATTACTCTGCAGAAATTTTCAGACTCCCGTGCTTTTTTGAATTTATTTCATCTCGATCTCAAAAAATTAATTCATGATTTACTCTACTCCGCCCCGATCCACTCCAAAATTTTTCTTACAGAAAGTTCGCCCAAAAATCATTCTTTTTATTAAAACCAAGACCCGCTCAACTTCTACTTATTCACTCAAGTTGCGACGTCACTACGCCAGACGAATATGCCGCATCTATGCTTTCAATAAATTTATACAGCAATGTGGGGATCAATGAGAAAAGAAAAAATATATATATTATAACAAAAAAAACTAAGATTCTTATTGAATGAGCAGATGCAAGGTAGACAACATTTTTACATATCTAGGAAATAATAATTAAATAATATTACCTAGGTATATCTAGGAAATAATAATTAAATAATATTACCTAGGTCAGTCCCTCAGCTCGTTTTCTGTTCGGAAATCACAGGTGATTAGACCGTTGCACTTGTTCGTCCGGTTGACAGGTTCTCTAATTTTATGGGCAGATGCAAGATAGAACATTTTAAATAATTAAATAACATTATCTAGGTCAGTCCCTCAACTGATTGTCTGTTCGGAAATCACAGGTGATTAGACCGTTGCACTCGGTCGTCCTGCATCATATGTGACCCCACTGAACAAAAAGCGTAAGCCGTGAACTTCGCCCGAGTATCTTTCTGCACACGGATTTGCACAAACATGCATTTCCATGTTCTCTTTCGCACACATTTTCTACAAAACATAACAAAGTTAAACTTAAATCGTTTTCTCACCCTCTCGCGTGCTCTGGGTACAGGCAACAGGCTCTTGCAGAGGAGCAGCAAGTAAGCAACCTCGCAAGCCCCCCTAAATCGTTTTCTCACCCTCTCGCTCTCGCGTGCTCTGGGTACAGGCAACAGGCTCTTGCAGAGGAGCAGCAAGTAAGTAACCTCGCAAGCCCCCCCCCCCCCCCCCCCCCCCCCAATTTGCAGCCCACCTATTCGCCGACTGCTCCACTTCCGCCCATGGCACGGTTAATCTCGGAGTAGAACACCAGCACCAAGGCAGCTCCGACGGTACGGAGAGCGTTAGCACCAGCACCCTTGAAGAACGCAGTGAATCCTTCATCAGCCATGATCTTGCCGAAGCAGTCGGCTGTGCCCTTGTACATCCATTCAGACTGAGGCTTCTCGGACTGCATTTGCAGACGACGACGAACTGTGTCGAAGGGGTATGACACATAGCCAGCTGCGATAGCCGCCGACTGAGCGCAGGCGAAGGTAGAAGCAGCACGAGCGATGTTGCTTTCGGACTTTCCGTATGGGTTATTTTCCATCAGGGTGTCGAACAGACCGAAATATGCACCACGGTAGGGAATGATACCGGTGACAGACACACCGAAACCATTGTAAAGACCAAGAGGACCGCTAGGACCCTTGGCGGTCTTGACGAGACAATCTGCAAGACCTTTAAATTGCCTTTCACCCTTCCCGACATCGGAGGCTAGGCGAGTACGAGCATAGTCGAGAGGATACACGATCAGAAGCGATCCAGCACCGGCAAGACCACCAGACGCGATGTTAACACCTGCAAAATGAAGCACGAGAAAGCATGAAAAACTGACCTGGCGAGAAGGGCACGGCAAAGATAAACATCGTTTTTGCAAACATTCGAAAAAAGTCAAGCTGGGGACCGAAGGACTTGAGCTTCTCCTTCTTTTTGTCGAACTTGGGGAATGCAGCTTTGATAGAATCCTTAAACGCCAGGTTGAAGGCTTGGGTTGGGAAGTATCGAATGATGTTCGTCAAGTTTCCTCGCCAGAACGCGGCAATGCCTTGTTCAGTGGAAATGCGGGTGAAGCAGTTGACGATGCCTGTGTAGCGTGGCACCTGTATCGAGAAAAAGAGAGAAAGGAAGAGTAGGTATTTCCTTCAGAGGTACTAAAGATGATGTGTGGAACATTTTCACCACACGAATACAATCACACCTTTCAAATTAACAGCAACCACAATTTACCCCTTAAAATTACCTCTCCAGAACGAATTCGCGGGTTGGAGTCCTGCGTCTGGATAATGAGCTTCACACGCTCAATCGGGGCCGTCATTGTCTTAGCAACGGCCCCAGAGATACCACCAGCCAAAAAGTTTGATACGAAATCGGCGACACTGCCCATGTTGCCTGGCTTCGCAACAAAAGAGAGGGACTTGAACTGGTTTGCTTAGAACTGAATCGAAGGGGCGCGACTATGGCCGAGAGTGCGAAAGTGGACGGCGCAGGGAAATTTCCTCACTAATGCCTATCGATTTGAGATGCGCCTGATCGATTAAGATGCACATTTCCCTTGGCTTGGCCCAGCCAACCTTGTTTTTACTGGATTGCATCCCAAGCGGTGATTGTAGATCTTCTCTGTGAAATTGACTGTTCTTCCTATTAAAACTTCCACCACCACTACTACTTCTACTACTACTACTACTATCTGTGTGGTACGGGAACAGTCTAAATCCGTGTTTGTCGGTGTTGGCAGCGAGAGTGGCGATTATGTGGCTGTACCTGCTTGTTTGTGCTGAAAGCCCACAGGAATGACATTTCTGCAGGCACGAGAGGTAGACACCAACAAAAAAGGCACGTGTACTCAAACGCACACTCATGCCGACGTCTGTCTGTCTGTCTGTCTGTCTGTCCGTGTCTGTGTGTGTGTGTCTGTCTGTCTGTCTGCTGACTGTCTGTCTGTCTGTCTGTCTGTGTCTTTCTGTTTGTCTGTGTCTGTCTGTTCTGTCTGCTCTGTCTGTCTGTCTTTCTTCTTTTTCTGTGTGTATCTCCACACAGTCTCACAGTAACAGTCAGGATATCTTCGACGTTGATAGCTAGTTTGAATGAACGAGTTGCAACAACTTTCTTAACAAAAGTGTTTGCGTAAAGAAAGGATTACTTTACCGAACCGCAGTTTGAAGGCATACCCGGTATAAAATGAAGTACAGACGTTCTGGAGTTTCGCGTACCTCAATGCAATGCAGTCAGAAGATAGTAGTGGGGAAAGCCAGTTAGATGAACAAAACAAACAAAATATTGGCATGTTTGATAACTACGCTCTGTGCAATCTCACACAATCCTTTTTCACAGTAGCACTAACACTCATATCTTTTGCAACTACACTGACTCGAGTTTATCACTTTGGATGAGTGGAAAGAGTAAGTATGAATCAAAGCGGTCATGGGCCATTCCTGGTTTGTTGGCGTTTACCGCCCAAAACATCGACGTTTGAAACTTCAAAACAAATGGCTTGTATGTATGTATGTATGTACATATGTATGTATGTATGTATGTATGTATGTATGTATGTACATATGTATGACATATGTATGTATGTATGTATGTATGTATGTATGTACATATGTACATATGTATGTATGTATGTATGTATGTATGCATGCATGTCTGGTATATGTATGTATGTATGTATGTATGTATGTATGTTTTAAGATGAAGAGACTCACATAGTCCTTCCGCCCTCTACGAGAACAACACTCACAGCTTACGCTCTCTCAAGTTGTGCACATGTGAAACATATGAATTACCTCTACATTGGGACCTGGCGTGAAATTTTGTGCGAGAATTTCGAAAATGGGATAGAGTATTTGAAGTGGGTAGGTGTGAGAATGTAAAGGTGTGTAATAATGGTGGGAGTGTATATATGTATGTATGTATGTATGTATGTATGTATGCATGCATGCATATGTATGTATGCATATGTAATGTATGTATATTTTTGTACGTATGTCGTATGTATGTATGTATGTATGTATGTATGTATGTATGTATGCATGTATGTATGTATGTATGTATGCATGTATGTATGTATGTATGTATGTATTGTATGTATGTATGTATGTATGTATGTAATATATATATGTATATGCATGTTTGTATGTTTGTATGCATATATGTGTAGTTATCTTTGTATTTATCTATTTATGTATGTGGACAGGTCTGATGCCACTGGACATTGTCGATTTCCGTGACGAGCAGGGCGGCAGCGTTGCCAAGGTATGAAGCTCGCTGGCTTTCGTTCATCGTCACGACAGTCCTTGTGTCTATTTTTCGTCAGCTGAAAGAATCGCAACGCAGACGATATGCAAGCACAGCCCTCATCGACGAAATCGTACAGCTGGATTTATCCTGGCGCCAAAGTCTGCACAATTTGATCGTTGTAATAATTACGGCAAAGACCAAAATATAAGAAAATCTGTTTGTTTGTGGTGTGATGTCGCGTGATGCTGTCAGTGGTAGACAAAAATGATAACATGGGAAAGGAGCTCAACAAACTCGCAAAGGAAATCGGGAATTTGATGAAGGTCCTCCTATCGCCCTGTTTCATTTCCCTATTGCTCAAAAGTATTCAATTTTCTTGGAATTCACAGGCTAAGAAGAAGGAAGAGGCGGAAGACATGAAAAAGATAGTAGCGCAGGTCAAGATTGACCAAGCCAACATGAAGGTCGAACTCGAGAAGACTCTGGTAAGGCTTGCTTATTATTTCTGACCATGGCAAGTTGTTTACCGGTTGTTGCTGCTTGCAGGAGGAGCGAAACCGTAAATTGAATTTAGTTGGGAACTACGTACATGACTCGGTTCCTGTGTCAAGCTCCGAAGATGATAACCGCATTATTACTACATGGTCGTCATCCTTTGAATGTTGTCCTTTACTTATCAACGTTTCTGTTCAGGGGCGAGTTGAAGAGGGTCAAGAATCCCCTGCATCATCATCAGCTTTTGTACATGATCGATGGCTACAACAGTCCGCAAGGGCAAGTGGTGGCTGGTCAGCGAGGTTACTTTCTCAAAGGCGTCGGGGTCATGCTCAACCAAGCTCTTATAAACTATGGACTAACCTTCCTGCAAAAACGTGGCTACATTCCCCTGCAACCTCCGTTCTTCATGAACAAGGAGGTTATGGCAGAAACGGCGCAGCTGGAGCAGTTTGACGAGGAGCTGTATCACGTGAAGGGTAGTGAAGCAGATGGGACCAAGTATTTGATTGCCACTTCTGAGCAACCCATCTCGGCATATCACCGTAAGGATTGGCTAGACGCCAAGGAGCTCAAGGGCAAGCCTATCCGCTACGCCGGGTACTCCACCTGCTTTCGAAAGGAGGCCGGCTCAGGAGGTAAAGGGCAGTGGGGTGTGCAACCAAGCCAACACACATTGAACCGCAAATCTGTTCCTCTATTCGTTTCAATTTATATGCACAGGCCCTGAAACCGAGCTTCTTGATCACGTCTTGCTGGTTTGCATCTTGTAGGAAGAGATACATGGGGCATCTTCCGCATCCACCAATTTGAAAAAGTCGAGCAGTTTTGCGTCACCTCGCCCGAGGAGAGCTGGCAAGAACAGGAGAAAATGATTGAAATTGCGGCCGAATTCTACCGTTCACTTGGCATCGCCTATCGCGTGGTGGCCATCGCTTCCGGTATCGCCCTATATCTATTTCTAGCCAGCTATCCATCTTACCCGTTCATCTATCAATCCGTCTATCATTCATTCCCTTCTTTCCTCTTTTCTCTTCTCTTTTCTGCTCTTTTCTCTTTCCTTCCCTCTTCTCTTCTCTTCTCTTCTCCTCTCCTTTTCTTTCCTTTTCTTTTCTTTTCTTTTCTTCTCTTCCCTTTTTTCTCCTCTTTTCCTTCTCTCCTTCATTTATCTTCCTCCTTCATTTCTCTTCCTTCATTTCTCTTCTTCCTTCTTTTCTCTTTCTCCGTCATTTCTCTTTTTCTTTCTCCTCTCTCTATCTCTCTATCTCTCTCTCTCTCTTCCTGTCTTCTTCTTCCGCAATTTCTGTTTCTCTTTCCCTCTTCATTACTCATTTTTTCTTTCTTACTCCTTTCTTCCTCTTTTTTTTTATCATTTTTTTTAAGATCTTTTCTCATTTTTCTTTCTTACTCCTTTCTTCCTCTTTTTTTTTTTTTTTTTTTTTTTTTGTGGTCTTATTTTTCTAACTATCTATGCTACCAACCGACAATCTACCTATCTACCTATCTAACTACCTCTCTATCTATCTGGTTAAACATCTTTCAACCCACCAACCTACCTACCTACATACATACATACATACATACATACCTACTGCCTACATGCATGCCTGCCTGCCTACCCACCTACTTACCTACCTACTGTGTAATATTCTCTCTGTCTACCTTTTCATCTACATCTGTCCGCATGCCTATCGATCTATCTACCTACCTACCAATCTATCTAGCTGTCTATGTATCTATTCACAATGGCTGTCCTATAGGTGCTCTCAACAATGCGGCAGCTAAAAAGTACGATCTCGAGGCGTGGTTTCCGACGTTGGCTACGCATCGTGAACTTGTGCGTATGCGCGCATTTGTTCCATATTTTTGCCTTTTCGTAACAAGTGTGTGTGCCGCAGGTCTCGTGTTCGAATTGCACTGACTACCAGGCCCGAGCCATGGAAACCCGGTAGGCCACCCGCCAACTATCACACGTACACACATACATATGGATATGTCATGCTTGAAAACATTTATGTATCTATGAAAGCTCTCCCCCCTAGCCGAAACTATTCCCTTTGGAACAAATTTTTTTGTTTCGGCGACCGGAAAACCCCCAAAAAATCTAAGACATCCAGCCTAACATTTGTTAAATTTTTGCATCCAAAATTCAGAATCCTATTTTCCGTCTCTCGAGAGCGCTGCTTGTAGAGTTACGAGGATTTTTGCCCCCGAGGACTTGAGCTCTTGGGTTTTCCTGGTGCCGATGATGATGTTGTTGATGTTGGGGAAGGGAGGAGGGGGGGAATTGAGGGATTTTCAAGATAAACAAGATCATATATAACCATAACATATACAAAAGCACATATAAAATCTATGTGCCTCTGTGTATATTCTATGTAGGACATACAAACACTTGTCTCGTCGATTGAGGTTGAAAAGAGTCGCTTGTGAAACTAGACTAGATCAACAGGAAGGATACTGAGATAGGAAAAACACATGAATATTACGCTGTAGAAAAACAGACTATGGGTGTCTCGATGCCATTTTGGTGTAAGTGGTTCTATCTCTATCCGCCCCAACGCAACTGCTTTTGTTTTGATCTGTGCCCAGTGTGCGCACAGAGAAGGCTGATAAACAAAAAGTTTATGTGCACATGCTCAACGCTACTTTGACCGCGACGGTAAGTGTCCAGCTCTGTGCTTGCTATTTCGGTGTATGCAACTATTTATTCGTGCTAGGAGCGCACCATTTGTTGCCTTTTGGAAAACTACCAGACAGAGGAAGGCGTTGTCGTGCCTGAAGTCCTTCGGTAACCGCTCTGCTTTCAGTTCTTGTATCTATTTCTGAGACACAAAAACTCCTGCCAACCTTGCATTTACACAGAGCGAAGAATATGCTGTTTATCTTGCTTGTGCACAGCCCCTACATGAATGGCTTGGAATTGATGCCGTTCGTCAAGCCCAAGCCTGTCAACACAGCCGCTATCAAAACAGCAAAAGGAGCTGAAAAGTCCGCAGGAAACAAGGGAGGAAACAAGGCAGCAAATAAGGAAGGAAACAAGGAAGGAAACAAGGGAGGAAGCAAAGGAGGTAAGGGTAAGTAGCCACTACTTCAACCGGGGCTCCATCAAGTTCAACTTATGGTGAATGATAAGTGGCTATCATAAGTGGCAAGAGTCACTCGGACTGTCGATTCGCCTCAGTGCTACTAGTTCTGTATCAAATGCAAACGGTATGATAATATGTATGATTATATGGATTCTCAGCCAACAAAATTATGCTTAAAGTTTCTATTAATACTTTACAAACTGGCAAGGTTATCTTACAAAGCTAGCGTTCTTACTAATATTTGATACAGTAGAATCAAAATACCAACGTATTCCGGTTACATACATACATACATACATACATATATACATATAAATATAATATACATATATATAATATATATATAATATATATATATATATATAATATTATATATATATGTATATATATTATATATATATACCATACATATATTTTTGTATGTAATATATGTATATAATATATACACCTCAGGTGCTGGTTGATGTATTTTCCTGTTCACTGTGTGCATTAAGATAGCTTATGATTTTTTTACGCAAACATTTTTATTAATAATAAGAAAGACTTTCTAGTCTCTGAGACTCATACAGTATGTAATTTAGGGCATTTTAAGCGTTGGTAAAATTAAGGCACTCCTTACGTTTTACGCAAACACTGTTTAATAGAGAATACTTGCTACTTGTAGAGATGAGTGGGAAGAGTAAGTGAGGTACCAGAGAGTATATGTAGAGAAGAGAAAAAATAGGTGAAATATGGGAAATAAGAGCTGAGGCCGCAGGCGAGAGAGCGAAACTTGAGCAAAGGTTGAACAACAAAAGGGGTGAGAAGAAAGAAAAGAAAGCCGGGAGGCAACCGTCACGACAAAGAGAAGGAGGATAGAGCCTCGGAAAAGAAAAGAAGACAAAAGAGTAAGAGTGCAATGAAGGGAGAAGGCAAAGGAAAAGAAACAGGAAACGAAAAAGAAGGGCAAGTTTTGCCAGTTCTGGTCTAAAAGAATATATTTATTGATGCCTCTTCTTTAATACAACCAATTCAATCCACTCCGCTAGTAACCCGATCCACTGTTCTTATATATATAAATAAAGCTTTAAGCAGTTAATGTTTTGCGGTTCATACAGTGTCTGGGTTCATTGGATAATTAATTAGACACTTCCTCCTCAGCTATGTCCATATTGCTATTGTATACGTTAGCCTTATTCGTTACGGTTAGTAGTATCATTACTTATTAATACATTCATTTAGAGTACCTTTTCTGGTACTGGTGGCACTAGCTTTTTACCATTACCATCATTGCTCATATCAGGCCGTTTCGTGAGTCATTTTCTGGAGGTACATCTTTGTGTGAAGTGACGTCAGTTGGACTGGCGGGAATGGTTCAGTATTGTTAAATTCTTTTACGTGGGAAGCAGTTGGCATGTAGGAGGGGGACGCTCCGAGTTCCGGTCACCGTTTGCAGAAGTCGCGAGGGTTTTCTCCCAACTAGTTATCGAGCCTTGGAGCGTGAACTGTGCAATTGATCGCAGAGGAAAACCTTCGTTAAAGGGGTGAGGGGTCCACCTTAAGTGACCCCATTACAGGAAAAAGCGCATTTTCAATTGTGTGTCTACAGCTGATCACTGTAGACACTACCCACGCTCTGCTTTGCTTGTGTGCAGTGCAAGGGCAAGGTGGGGGACAGGACAGAGAGCAAGACACCGAAGCGTGCAGGGCGCAGGGAGGGTGAGCCTCCTAAAGTGTGTGGTGCTTTTGTCAGCTCGGTGACGTGGCAATTGTGATTGCTTGCAGTGGTAACTGAGGGATTGAGCACCCCTGGCCCACGGGACACAACAAGTTACAAAGCCACAACAACCTACATTACAAAGTTACTGTTAAGCAGTATGTCAGTTGTGATTGATTGCAGTGGTAACTGGGGGATTGAGCACCCCTAGCCCACGGGACACAACATCCTACATTGCTAAGTTCTTGTCGCATTCGTACTGCATCATTGCATCTACTCCTTGTATTGCTGTAGTGATTGCGTGAGGAGTAAGAGAGAGGTGGTGAGGGAGTGAGCTCTGAAGAACCGTGCGTAGGACACGAGGGGAGGAGCGAAAGGTGAGTGTTTAGGTGGTTGTACCAACACAACTACAAACCTAGGTAGGTTGAAGAACTGACTTTGCAGATAGAGCTGCTAGTAGGTGGAAAGCTATCATAGGTGGTAGCTGAGGTAGCCTCAGTGTAGTTTGAGCATTAGAGTCAGTGGTAACACACGTGGTTGGAGAGAGAGATTAAAGGGTGGTGTGGACAAGCAAAACACTATTCTGTGTAGTGTGTGTGTGAGTCTGCTCGTGGCCTCTGTTGTGCTCTCTCTGTGTGGGTGTGTGTGCCACGGTGGTTGCTTGCCTGTGTCTGTGCCATCAGAACAGAGCAAGCATAGCGTGACCATATCTCTATTTGGCAAGTAGAGATCATAGCTGTGTGCTGTGTGTAAGTGTGTGTGTGTGTGGAGCGTGTGTCTGTTCGAGACTGACGGTGGTTAGAAATGACTACGAGTAAGACAGACAATAAGATTACGTTCACAGGCAAAGAGGCATGGATCCTATTGCATAGGCAGGTAGTGCAAAGCTGTAATGCTAAGGCCCCTAAGGAAGTGCTGCAGGGTGCTGACGCCCACAAACAATATGTGCATCGCGAAAACGTATTAGGGATACAGCTTAAGGGTAGAGAGGTGCCCCCCTTTATACTAGCTTGGGAAGAGATAGCAGAGTGGAATGATTGGGCTGACTTGGACGAAGAAGTAGTAAAGGAATACTGCGAGGACAAAGCCAAGGGTTCTACTCGCCTGTGGCCTATGCCCAACCCCAAACCGGAAGCTCCAGACCTTGAGGAGGCGTTAGGGGTAGAGGAAGACAAGGAAACCCCAGTCAAGCGTTACAAACCGGTGTTTGGCAGTCCGAAAGATAAACCAACCACTGAGACTGAAGAGGGAAAGGAGGAGGAGGAGGAAGATGAAGACCTGCACCCCTCTGACCTCTACTCTAGTGGGTATGCTAGTACTGACAAACCTAGGCTGTCAACTGGCAAGGGTTCAGACTTAGAGGGCGACAGCAAGAGTGGGGCCTCCCGAGGACCGACGGACCCCTCTAAGGTCAAAACCCCACTAGGGGGTGCTGATCGTGCTGTCGCACTGACACGACAGGTGATGGCCTATGACGCTAGTATACTTGCTGAGATGAGCAAGCAAAAGGAGAGGGTGTTCAATATCATCTATGACATGCTCGGGGGTGAAGCGAAGAGCCTGGTGCGTGACTTAGCTGATCCGGAGAAGCTGACCTTTGGCTAAAACCCTAAAGCACTGTGGGACAGACTGCTAGCCCGGTACAGGAAAGCCGACCCCTCTGATGTTCAGGACAAGGTGAAGGAACTGAATGACTTCCTCTTTACGAGTAAGCAACAGTACGTCGGTCAGTGTGTAGACTTGAACGCTAGGAGAGACTGGTTGGCTGATTATGGCCATGCCCCAACAGATGACCGGATGCAGCAAATAGTGAAGGATGCGTTAGTGGGCCCAAAGCAATCTGACTCTAGGGTGAAGAAAGCTTGGCAAGTCTGGGTGGAAAAAAATGGCTGAACTGAACCGAAAGCCGTTCAAGTGGGACTTTGCCTCCTGGTGGAGGTTCGTGCAAGATCGTGCCCGGAGCTAGACAAGAAGTTTGACCGGGCCAAAGTGACTAGTTCCACAGAGAAAGGTTTGGCAGCTCGCAAGGCCGGAAAAGGGAAACCCAAGGACGAGTGCTGGCTCTTCAGCAAGGAAGGGAAATGCACTCGTGGGGCCTCCTGCCGTTACCTCCATGTTGGAGGGAAGGTGAGAGGGATGTGTTCTTGTGGGACAAACAAGGGGAGTGTAGATGGGCCGACAAATGTAGGTTTGAGCATGACCTCACTAAAGCCAAGAAGACCCTCCCAAACCGGCAGACACCAACAAGGGGGAGAAAAGCAAGAAGAGCGAGAAGAGCAAGGGGCCAAAGTGCTTTAACTGCTTTGAAAAGGGGCACATCGCCGGGAAGTGCAGCAAGAAGTGCCGGTTGTGCGGGGGCAAGCACAAGTTGAGCAAGTGCCCGGACAAAAGCCGAAAGGAGAAGGGCGAGGCAGCAAAAGGCTCAAAAGGGGGGAGTGATAGCGATGACTCCGAGGATGAGGAGCCGGGCATAGCCTTAGCTCAGATGGTAAGGTTCCTAACCGGAAAGTCGAAAGACAAAGCCCTCATGGCTAAACCCGGGGGTGCCAACCTTCCCGAGCCGATCATGCCACCGAGGACGAGAACAGTCTTGAGATCTTGCTTGAGGATGATACCGACATAGATAAGATGAACGAGGGGCGATGCCATGGAGTAGCGGAAGGAAAGCGCCGGTGCGTAGCCCGGTTGAAGGACCTTGAGTCTCCCTTCAACAGCCTTAGGATTAAGGCAGCCACCCTCATCGACAGCGACTATTGCGTTGAGCATCAGTACCAGCGAGCCAAGCAAGAGAGAGAGAATGCCTTGCGCCGGTGGGCAGCCGACATAGCACGAAGGGATCATCTGGCTCTAATGTGCGAGAGGGGAGAACGGGGGTTGGAAGCCCAAATCAAAAGTGGGAGTCATCCCCTAATGGTTGAGGCCATAGTGAGACACGAAGCCGCGAAGCGGGGTATCCCGTGGAACCGGTCCCTCTTGCCCATCATCTACTATGCAAAGCCCCGTGAACCCGGACAGTTCACCGAATGGGTCATTAGCCGACAACCGGTAACATGAGAGGCGTCGGGTGTACCCTCATGGCGGAAGGTGTACCGCCAACATGAACCTCAGGCCGGTGCCCAAGCGAAGCATATGTACTTCAGAGGTGGGGTATCCCCCTCTCGTGGGGGAGTTGTGCCTCCGCCCATAGCATCGGTGCCGTACGCGCCCAAGAGGTGAAGGGTACTCCCCTCCGTCCGGTAGCACCCAACCCCCGTGGAGAGAGTAAGGGTAGACCTAGCGGGGCGAGCGGGCCGTCCGCGATACCTGCCCCGAAGGTTGAGATTGGTTCAAAGGCCGAGCCGGCTGAGGCTGGTAGTGGTATCGTGAGCCAAAACCTGAATCTTTACTCAAAGCAAAAAGGGAAAAGGTACATGGGGTGAAGGTGAGGCCCGGCCCGGAGGACTACCAACCCGATGGTCTGGTGGACGTGGAAGATGAGCACCCGGAGATGCAGCCCGATGCCGATCCTTCCTCGGAATCCGACGGGGAGGGGGAGCGTGAAGGTGAAGAGTCCCCGGCTAGAGATGGGGACGTGGGTAGAGCTCCGATAAGGGAGCCGTCCCCCATAGGCCCCAACCCTAGTGCTGATGCAGACCCAGGTAGTGGGGATGCTACCGCCGGGACCGATAGCAATCCGGTGACTACGCCCTCCACCAGCCCAAGCAATAGGCGTAGGTCAGTGGGCGCTCGTGCGTTTGGCTTCCTTGAGACGGTCCGAGCGTCCGTGAGTGGGATGCCCTGGTTTGCGTCCCATGCTAAGACGGTACCCCCTGCAGACCGAAAGGTGACTTCCACCGGTCCGTCTGCGGCCCCTTCAACCTGAGCTGAGCCTGATAGTCCTACCCGACTAGGTACCGGAGAGCGAGAGAGTCGACTCCGAGCCGTGGCAGAGCAGCAAGAGGAGATGCGCCGGTTGCATCGTCCGGCGTTGAGCGGTGAGGAAGAGAAAGATGAAGCTGACTTCCGGAACCGGTGGGGAGAGTGGACTAGGCTGTTGTACGACTGGGCGCAGGGGAGTGAGTATCCCATGAACAAGCCTAGGTGGCCGAGACATTGGGCCGTAGCAGGAGCAGCAGCAAATAGTGCCGCAGGGTTTCAACCTCGTACTAGGCCGTTCAGAGTCCGAGAAAGGGTGGTAGGTGGTGAGAGCGTACTAGAGAAGGAATACGCAAGTTTGCCGGAAGCCGAGGGAGAAGCTGACCCGGTGGACGACCTAGTTCGTTTCATGACCGAACGCGGATGGATGGCTAAGGGGATCCTGCTAGCAGAACAAGCCCTCCTAGGACGGAGTGCGGACAAAGACCCCATGTTCGATTCGGGAGCTACGTTGCACTTTGTGCCGGCCGGAGCTGAACAACGCCTGTTCAACATTCAGCGAGGGATGAAACGGGCAGATACGGTCAACGGGGAGACCACCGTGACTAAGAAGGGCTCATTAGACATGACGACCGTGAACGAAAAGGGGGAAAAGAACAGGTTGCATCTAGGTAGTGTGTGGGTTAGCCCCAACATAGATGAAACCTTAGTCTCTGGTCCTCAGTTAGCAAAGGAAGGGTACAGTGTAGTTCTCAATAAGAAAGGAGAGGGATACATCACTAAGGCCTGGATACCGGACATTTCCCCAGAGCTTAAGGCCGGGGTCCTTTACCTAGACGCCAAGGACAAAGTGTGGCGTTTCGTGACGTCCACCGACCAAGAGCTAGCTGCGGATAAGATTGTGCCCGGCCGCCAAAAGGGGGGAAAGTGAACCACCCGGCAAGCAACCAGTTGACGCAGGTAGGGAAGTTCGAAGCTGTGGCGTTCGACAAGTCCGGGTGCGCTTCATGCGGGAATGCATAAACTTCATTGAGACGCAAAGCGGCAAGAAGGTGAAGGAAGTCCAGGTAGACGGTGAGCATATCTCAGCTGACTTCAAGGAGCTAGTCCGGGACAAGGAAGTGAGGAAGAGGATCAACACCCTCGATGAACACAACAAGAACGCCTATGCCGAAGTGTCCCAACGTGACTTTTGGTGCAAAGCGCGTCATAACCTGGTTAGGGCTCAGCTGCCCTATGAACTCTAGGGATATGCGTGGCAGCACGCTATCCTCTTGCACAACCTTTCACCGAAGCGATCCGGTGGTGAAGTCCGGATGTTTGAGCTTATGCCACGTGAAAGGAAGGTAAATTGGATAGCTTACCTTCATCCTTTTGGGTGTCTATGCCACATGGTCATCGAGGGCAGGTTAGGGCATGACGAGAGCCGGACGCACATGGCCGCCTGGTTAGGGCTGAGTTTGGAGTATTCCGCACACTTGATCCTGTGTGAAGGTAGGGTGTTCCCATGGCGAAATGTCAAGAACTTTGACGACAACCAGCCGGCCTGGCCTTTGTTGCAACCCCTCTGGGAGAAGAAGGGCCTGAGCTTGGAGCCGTTCAAGGGAGACCCGTTAGTGGAAGACGCCGCCCTTGAGCAGCTGTTTGTCCCAAAGCCCCGGGTGGGGGTGACCGATCCCGGTGAAGGTAAGAAGGCCCCGGATCAGGGGGAGCTTAACAGCTCTGATTCCGACGGCGAAGTGGAGGAAGCGACCTCTGAACAGGAAGCAGTGAAAGCCGAGAAAGAGGCTCCCGAGCCCGACCCGGAAACAATAGGGGAGTTGAAGGGAAGGTGGGTGGAGACCCCAGCCACTCAGTGGGGCTGGGCTTGGGCCAAGAGGACCTATGGGGTGGGTTTTCGGGACAAGGTCCGACGAGGTCAGGTGCAAGACGTGAGTGAACCCATATGGGTTAAAAAGCAGAAGAAGAACGGACCAGCCCACTGGGTAAAGTTTGAGGATGACGACTCCCCAGACCGTATGTTGGACTCGGAGATCGTCAAGTACCTTGCCGACGGTCCGGAGACCGCACATGCCGCCACGTTCACTAGACCGGTGAGTGAGAAGCAAGCTGATGAACTAGGGTACTGGGACGACGCCCGAGCCGAAGAGATGGCTACGCTCAGGGAGAAAGGTTGCTTGCGGAGAGTCCGAGCCGACTTGGTGGACAAGAAAGACATTTGTGAAGGCCGGTTTGTTGATGCCACAAAAAAGGCAGGGGGAGAGATCCTGAAGTTCAAAAGCCGATAGACGGCCAAGGAATATTCCATGATACAGGGATGGCATTTTGGGAAACGTGATTTCCCAACCCCGTGTGCTCTTACCATCTTGAAGCTTTTCGCCCTAACAGTGTTCTTTGGCTTAGTCTTGTCAAAGTGGGACGTTGGCACCGCATACACCTAGGCGTCTGCCGCTGAGCAGGGGTATCGCCCCACTTACATCGTACCACCGTTTGGTTTAGAAGAGCCGGGGTATGTGTGGGAAATGCTTAAAGCCCTTTATGGCAGACCGGACGCGGGCCGAAAATGGTGGCGGTACAAGCTAGTCCCGTTTTTAGAAAGTTAGGCTTGAAGGCTCATGTCGCTTTTCCTTGCTTCTTTTGGCGTTGGCTACTCGGTAAGGACAAACCGGACTTTGTGTTCGTGCACGTCGACGACATGATGGGAGCGTTCAGTGGTAAGGATGTAGAAGCGGAGTTCTCAGCTGCCGATAAGAAGGCCTTTAGGGTGTTTAAGCAAGAAGCACCGACAGGGGTGGTAGGCTTGAACATTGAAGATAAGGAAGACTGTCGGTTAGGCCGTGCAATCAAATCTCTCAGGAGGACTTTATCAAGGAGGCAGTTGAGAAGCTACATTGCACCGGTCTAGCTACTGCCGATTCGCCGTGGTTGATGCCGGGAGTGCGAGCCGGTAAGCAATCCGTGTTAGAGCAGTTCTCGCCTCAGCATATCGTAGGTGTCCTCCTGTGGACACACATTACTCGGCACGAGGTTTTGGGCCACTAGGGGAGGTAGCCATCCATGCCTCGAAGCCGGAGCTATTCAATTTCCAGCAAGCCGAGCAAGTTGTGCGGTACCTCAGTGGTACCCGCACCAAGGGTATTCGCTTTACCAAACCCGCTTATTATCATGGGCCGATTCGAGCTGGAAGGGGACGCCAGAGGATCGCCGAGCGCGACTGGCGGGGTTCCATTTCTTTCTTGGCGGTTCTATACTGCCTCTCTGTCTCAAACGAAACGTGTCGGTGGCGCTTCCCGCGGACGCAGCTAGGCGTGGGCGCGTGGAGAAGAAGGCGAGGGCCGCGAGCGACGAGCTGGTGGCGGCGGCAGCCGGGAGCGGGGATCCTCAAGTGGCGACGGCTGGCGCGCGTCTGGTGCCTGCGGTCCCGGAAGCCTCCTCGTGCGAGGCTGAAGTATACGCCATGGTGGAAGCATACCAAGGCCAAGATAAAATCATTAACTTTGTACAGGGCATCGCTGGGGGGCGTGTCGCCGACGCGCTGGGGCCGTACGGGTGGGGGCAGCCCCCCATCCTGTACGGCGACAACCAAGGCGCTCTGGATCTTTCTGATACAAATGTATTTTCTAGGAAGCTCGGGCACGTGGACCTGCGCTGCGCCATCGTGAACCAGAAGGTGGACGCTGGGTTCGTGGTCAACGAGAAGGTGGCGTCGGGAGACAACATTGCCAACATCAACACAAAGCCGCAGCGTGGGGAGCCCTACCTTCGACGGGTGCGACCCGTCGCGTCGGACTAGACCTGATCCTGCTCCATCTTTCGATCTATCTGTCTGTCCATCTATCTGTATACCTTTCCCTCTATCACGGAGTGCGATTCTCTACTGCGGACGGCGGTTTGGCGTGGCATGAGACTTTCTCCAACGATTGGGACTTCCTACTACGTGGACTTTGGGTAGGACTTTTGTTAGATTCCCGGTGGTCTGGGGATAGATATTAAGAATTAGGTGACTAGATTGCCGAACTCCACAAGCTGTGGAGACGTAGGCTAGCACCTCTGCTTTCGCTTAGTCTTATTTTGTGCACTGTTGTGCCTGTAGCGCTTTAGTTGTTATAGTGCAGCTATATAGCCTAACTCCACTGGAGACGTAGGGTAGCTCACTTTGCGCTTTGCTCATTTTTCTAATCTAGTTGTTAGTAGCACGGTATGGTTGGACACTGCCTCGTAAGGGAGTCTAATTAAGGGGGAGCATTGGACAATTAATTAGACCCTTCCTCCTCAGCTATGTCCATATTGCTATTTTATTCGTTAGCCTTATTCGTTACGGTTCGTAGTATCATTAGTTATTAATACATTCATTTAGAGTACCTTTTCTGGCACTGGTGGCACTAGCTTTTTACCATTACCATCATTGCCCATATCAGGCGTTTCGTGGGTCATTTTCTGGAGGTACATCTTTTGTGTGACGTCGTCAGTTGGACTGGCGGAAATGGTTCAGTATTGTTAAATTCTTTTACGTGGGAAGCAGTTGGCCGGTAGGAGGGGGACGCCCCGAGTTCCGGTCACCGTTTGCAGAAGTCGCGAGGGTTTTCTCCCAACGGGGTTAGTAGGGTTCTTGGTGGTGAAGCCAAGTGTCCGGTCACAGTATTAATAAAGAGACAAGTCTGAATGCAGAGACAATCTTTAATCAGTCATTGCCCTTTGTGAAAGGAAGGAAAAGTGACACGTCACTACTCAAAACTGAAACTACACGTCACTCAGTACTCAAAACATGAAATTCCAGATAAATAACTTTCAGATGAATTACTTAATAAAGGTAAAAGTATGGAAATACTAAAGTTCAGGACTCTGAAACTATGATTAAATAATAGTGACAAAAAGGCAATTGATTGCATCCGTCTAACTTAGGATAAAATTATTATTACTACTTGACTAAAACTGAATTAATAATTCTATGGGAATAACGCACCCCTCGAAATCCAAATTTTTGTAAGTATTGACTACCCTCCTGTGAGGAAATTACCAACCTGCATTCAAATGAATACACACACTGCTGTCATTTGATCTCAAAATACTTCCGAGAACAGGGAAGGTACCAACTTCAAAGGACGCTGTGATGGTAAATTCCAGTTTATTTAGTACACTTGCTTGACAGACTACTTGTCCCTTGCGAAACAATACAAATTCTGAGAACTAACAAGAATATTTCAAGTGCGAGTACGAGTTGTGTAGCGGTTTGACTTCTTCAAGTCAGTCTGGAAAAATAAAGTAAAAAGGGTGAAAGAGTGCCACTTTACCTGGTGTGTTGCCTATTTACCTATCAACAATTATGACTGCGGATAGGAAAAAGCGGTCAAAGGAAATAAAGTTTTCAGATATTGGGAAAAAGGCAATAGTTAACATTTTCTAAAAAGTTAACTGGTAAAGGGAAATAAATTGATCTGTTAACGGCAGTTGAAAACGTAACAACTACAAGTTATGGCAGTTGATTAATAAACGGGAAAATGAAGTAACGGAACTAAAAATAGAAGTGTAAACTTGAAGTAAAATTGAAATTCCACCCAAAATCAGAAATCTGACCCAAAATCTGAAATTTCATCATTTTTTATGCCTTGAATGTTCACCAGCAATAATATTCTCAGAGCAGTGCTTGGATTGAATGGATGTAGTATATATGATGATGAATTATATATATATATATATATAAATATTATATATATATAATATCTATAGACCCCGGCATCATAGTATGATACAATAATTCAGTAAAGTCTTTCTGATCATGAGTCTTAACTTTCACCGTCAGACAAAAGAATTCACAGTTACACTTAGAGTGATATGGGCTCGGAGAAAATAGGCATTACCAATGTAACTTTACTAGGTTGCCGGGGAAGGGGTTCCCATTCTGTACTTCAGACACTTTGTCTTTATTTAGACAGAAGGAAACTGAACCAGACACGTGCTCAGTCAAATTAAACTAACTACCCGCCTAAACTTAAATAAAGGAAATGCAACTGAGTATAAAAGGTAAAGAAATGATCAGTCCTATGAAAAAACTGACTGCCACCAGTACCAGAACTATTAATAACTATGTAAAACATGTATAGGCCGATATGACTAAATACTATATTAATAAATTTGTCCATTGCTCCCCCTATTTAGGAATAGCGGCCGATATGAGCCAACATAGTAAATGTCATAAAGCCAGACAACAGCCAAACAAGTTAATTAACAAAATATGTTCACAACTCAAACAGCAACACCTTAAACACAACGTTAAGCAATAAGCACATCAACATCATTTTAAGCTTTGGTTTGGTAAGCAAAGGAAGGGGGAGTAAGGAAATTCATTTCTTTTCTGTTGCTCGTGTTTCGGCGGGGCTTCTGTTTAGTTTTGGAAGCAAGAGGGCTGCTAGTCGTCGTTTGCTGTAGCAGTGGGGACGTAGGGGGAGACCATCATGAGACATAGGAATTATTTTGTTTTGTTCCTTTGAGACCGGACAGTTGTTGCTCTTCTCTCTTCTCTCCTTTCTCTCTGTCTTGCTGATGTGTGGCTAGAACTCTTAGACCCTTTTGTATTGCTCAGTTTATTTCCTTCTCTATTACATACATTAATGGATAAGGAGTTAGGGGGAGATACCTGTTTGTGTGTGTTCATATTTTCATACGTGTTTGCTTTGGGCAGTTTGTGAGTATAAATTGCTTTATCGTCGCGGTTTTTGCTGCGAGTATGTGTGAGTTATTACTTGGCGGAGGAGACATACGCCTATGTGAGGAAGTTTGTTTGTTGTGCTTATGTGTTGCTATATTGCCGAACTCCACTGGAGACGTAGGATAGCTCACTTGCTCATTTCGTTATATTTTCTACTAGTTTGTTCGTTGTGCTTGTCAGCATCTCGTCCATTTACTTAGTTGTGTTCGTGACACTGTTAAGCATACATTAATGTATTTGACGTTGACATATACATATATGTATCTTCATATTGCCTGTTGGTCATTTTCCATGAGAATGGCGTGGATTGCATAGTATGAAGTCCTCATGTTACGTCCGACTTCAACAAAGGAAAACTCAACGTCCTTACCGTCTCCAAAAACGAAAACTGCTCACCCAACGGCATGCATTACACTTTGCCAACACCTTCGCTAATAATAATACTGACCGTCACAGTCTAAAACTCAACCAAAGTCTATCGACAACAAACTTTTCCTTCTTCACCTTCCAAAGCCCAACAATGTCCAACGAAGTCCGTCAAATGTTCAAACCACTGCACCAAAAACGTAGAAAACGACGCATACGATGTCCCTAAACTGCTGCCCAGCTCAAACTGCCGGAACACACACCACAGATCACGCCAGGAACGAAAAACAGGAAACAGCACCACCTGCTGCTCAGCAACTTTTTGGAAAAAATGTCCGGAACCACCGGTAAATTTGTCAACATTTTTGCCATAGCAACCGAACAAGTCTTTTGTGCCTACATGCACTTCCTTATTGTCCTCAAACCTTTTTTACATTGTCCACAAGTGTCGCCCTTGATGACGGGCTGCCGCACCTTGACTTGCAGCCAACATGCTGCCTCTACGGAGGAACCACTCAAAGTTTCTTTCCCACCGCCTAACTTGAAACGCCCAGATGTCTTCCCGGACGGCAATCTTAATCCCACCTCTAGGGTTCGCCTAGATGGAGCTCGAGACCCCTCGACTAGCTACCCGATTGCCCGTAGTAGCAGCCCTAGGTCTCCAACCTAAAATTCAAAAATTTTAGAACTTATTTCCAGCTGACGCCACTGGGTCCTTGACCCAACCAATCAAAAAGTCTGACTAAGCTCTACCTAGCAACTCACTGAGTCTGATTCCAGCAGTGTCTCCACGAAAGGGTCCCCCAGTCTGGCAGCTGAACTTTGCCGCCATCACGATGGTCGAAGGACGATCCCACAATTCCCTGCCCAGACTTTTCCTCCCCCTTCCTTTGAATGCGGTTCGCAGCTCGACTGAAGATCGCTCCAGCTCCACGCAGACGAAGCACCGGGCCACCAAGGCTCCATAACCCAATGTAACTTTACTAGGTTGCCGGGGGAGGGGTTCCCATTCTGTACTTCAGACACTTGGTCTTTATTTAGACAGAAGGAAACTGAACCGCTGAGACATGAGCTCAGTCAAATTAAACTAACTACCCGCCTAAACTTAAATAAAGGAAATGTAACTGAGTATAAAAGGTAAAGCAATGATCAGTTCTATGAAGGAACTGACTGCCACCAGTACCAGAACTATTAATATTAATAACTATCTAAAATATGTATAGGCCGATATGACTAAATACTATATTAATAAATTTGTCCATTGGTTACCGGTATTGTATTAATATATTATATCAATATTAATAATTGTCCTTGGGCCGGGAGGGCAGGTAATATTAATAACTATGACTAAATACCGATCATGCTATTAATCGGGCCGTAAAATCCTACTGGTGACATTGAAGACCACTTCCATTCTATCTTTTTCGCGGTGGCAAGCACTGTTTATTGTCATGGAATACTTGCCACTCGTAAAGTTGAGTGGGAAGCAAAAGAGATAAAATGGAAGATGTATCTCTTCTGCTTCCCAATCAGACTCTACCGTGACGAGTGGCAAGTATTTTGTAAGCATCACCCCCCGGATAGCCGGTAAAAAGTACCCTTTTCCTGGTGACAGGTGCACCAGACTGTTTTTCAGTATTATTTGTCGGATTGGACCAGATGCAATTTTATTCCTGGTCTGTTGCCGTTTTCCTTTTCGGCTTCACTGAGCTAATATAACGAGACATCATTCTCATTCTTGAGGACTGTGTTTGGTTGTATTACCGACTTTTTATTGAGCTTTCGTTGGGGGCATTACATTTGGAGTCCACATCACTAGGGTGATTTCTTTCTGCATTGCCACACGGGCATCCAGAACAAATTTTCACTGACCTGTCTCACACGGGGACGTCAGACGAAAACAAATACTCCAACACAGAACCCTCATAGCTCTTTTACAAAACAAATAATTTGATTGGCCTCAAGTAGGTGTCTCGTACCCCCTAGCCCAATCCATATCTGTGTGCTCACAAGGAGACATCAGATACAAACTTTCTGTCGTTCTTGCCGTTCTCACACGGAGACCCAAGAAGGAGGTGGACAGGAGAGTGAAGAATCACACACAAAACACAAACAAGCATAGGGACAGGATCACAACACTCTACCCTTCTAGTTTGTGCATTTATCTGCATTATCTCACACATACGTCAGAGTATTTTTGCAAATCTCTGATCGTTCTCAAAAGTAGGTCTGAGAACCTATCCGACCGACTGTCGACTTCTCAAGGAGAGCTTCTCTAACTTCTCTGTTACTAACGCAGTCATGAGGCCATGGCTCACCGAGCTCAGGCGCAGCTACGGGAACGACTGGAATGGCTGTATGCAAGCGGCCAGAATGATCGAAGAGTACCAGGCCTCGAAAATGCGCGACGAACAGTGGAGCAAGATCCCTTCGGTCTCTGCCTTCGAGCGCGAGGACGGCAACGTGCGCGGCTGGACCGGCATCAACAGGGCCAGCAACGAGCCTTTGGGCCTGTAAAAAAAGAAAGTTGTGTCTCTTTACGAGTATACATATAAGGGATGGACCCTTTTGCTAATCTCGAGCCGCCGGCCGCAGAAGACGGCAAACAAGAATTGCCGCCAGAACAAGCGGAGGCTCCTCCTCCTACTCAACCCCCTCCCAAGAAAAGACGGCGCGTGACAGCCAAAGAACGCCAGCCGCCACCGCTGACGCAGCAACGGGTTGAGGAGGCCGAGACAGTGCCCCTGCGTGACGACCCTGCCTACCGGCTCCTGTGCGCCTACGGCAAATCGGAGCTGATTGCGCCCAAGCTCAAAAAAGCGGGGATCCCCTGCGAGCCACGGGCGCTGCGCAAGGTGGCCCGCGCGCGTTTGCCCACGATCTTGGAGGACGCCGAAGAGGCGCTGGACGACTCGGCCGTGGACCAGATGTCCAACGTGGCCCTGAAGCAAGGGCTGACGTGCCTCGAGCGCCTGGTGTCGAGCCGCACGCGCTACCAGATCTCCGGCACGACCGACGAGTGCTTTGCCAACGAACGGTGGCTCTTCTTGCTCGAGCGCGCCAAACTCAAGGCAGGCATCGGCATGACGAGGCTCGACCCCGTCACCGAGCTGGCCTTGATCACGGCCCAAACTGCAGCCATCGCGCACGCCCGCAACACCCCTGTCGCACTAGCAGCAGTAGACCTAGACACCCCAGCCCCTCCGACAGCAAATCAATGAATAAATAAAAAATATTAAATTCTGTGGCGCTGTTTTTTAATACGGACGAAAAAGATGAACGAGATTGCCGGGACCGTCAGCGACACTTTAAGCATGGAGAACATCGCGCGCAGTGCTACTGCCGCGACGTTCGCCTACTTTGCGACGCCGGTACTAGTGCAAAAGGACGCCCCCGTCTCTTTTGCGGCCGTGCCCGGGCTCAGCGGCGTGACCGTCAGCAAGTCGGTAGGCATGGCCATCATCGCGGCTGCGACGACCACGATTGTGGACCTGCTGCAGTCCCGCGTGCTCAATTCAACGCAAGAGGGCCGGCTGGTTCGTTACCCTTCCTTGGCCCTGCACGTGGTCGGTGGTGGTTTGATCGAGTAGGTGGAGGAACAGAGATTAATAGACGAAGAGTAACAATAGGAGTAGGAGGAGGAGTAGGAGGAGTAGGAGGAGGAGGAGTAGGAGTAGAAGAGAGCTGGGAGGATGTAAGAGAATATGTAAAAGACGAAGATGAAGGAGGAGGAGGACTTGAACAAGAAGAGAGCAGTGGAGCATATGGTAATCCCATACCACCTGCCCACACAGGAGGAGGAGGACGACAAATGATCGACTTGATTAATATTGAAGGGGAGGAGATCACAGTGGAGGAACAACAGTGGGTACAAGCCCACTATGACCTCTCTAAAGAAGATTTTGATAACACGATGGGGGCGGAGAAGGACGCTTATGTGTGGATCCCTCATGATTTAAGAGGAGAGAGGAGTCGTACTAGAAGGGATGTCTATATCCTATTATCAAACACAGCACAGCTCCTCTGCAAACTGGTCTCCAATCAAGAAGAGAGAAAGAAGGTGCAGCATATCAAGTTTGGGGATTCACATACCCACCTTGAACTACTTGATGCTATCTTTGGAGTGCACACCCAAGCTCTGATTTGGGAACGTTCGTACGGCCCACGGTGTGAGTGCTACCTCCAGTACGCAAACCCAAGGGCAAGTGCCAGACTCCTCGCGACTGGTCAGCGTCGGAGATATACCGTTACCGGGAATATCCGTTACCAAATTTGTCTTCAGTGCCAAATTCGCGTAAACTTATTCTCTACCTGCCCTCCTTGCTAATTACCTATGTAATACCATTTTTGCTTACAAGTATACTTGAGTTGTACAATACATCTTGTCTAGACATTCTTGAATCATCTAGAATAGGCAAGGTCCCCGTCGGGACCTATGTAGGCCAGCCAATCGTAGAACGGATAGCTTAGATGGAACGGATAGGTTTCGTAGCTAGGGTGCTCAAGCAGCACAGTCTGTACCTCAGAATTAAAAGGTAACCACACTCATAAGTGAACTGTAAACACTTGGACAATAATAACGGATTAGTAATACTGGGACGCTAGTATTGACTAGTTATTGAATATAGAGAGTGGTCAATTGCCTCACGGCATTGCCCACCCTCTGCGCTTTTATTCCGGCAAGTACCGTTGCCCGTCAGCTAGTGGGTCTTCCGGCTCGGAAGATTTACAACTCTGTCGGTTAATGAGCCTTGTTCGCGAGAAGACGGGCAAGAAGAACCTTACAAACAGCATTCCTGAGCTTGAGCAGGTCTTTGAAGACCGATATCAAACTTGGGAGTTCACGTTTAAGATGGTAGCGACCTCTGAGAGCTCACAGCTAGGAGACATAGTCAGTTTCATTGCAAAGCATCCAGAGAAAGCTGAAGAGAAATACCCATGGGATGAGTCTGCATTTAGTGTAGATGAACAGTACAGTACAGAGTCAGACACTAGTGATAGTGACTCAGCAGCTCGTACAGAACTTAAGACTCATGCAACATCATCAGACGCTGAGGCCTCTATGCCAAAAGAGAGCCAAGATGCACGAATAAGACCGAAATAACGAAGTAAGTCTAAGAAAGAAAGAAGATCGAGAAGACGTAGGTCAAAGGAACGCAAGGAACACGCAAAGGCCATGCGCAAGCTAAGCCTTATGTTTCCGTTGCCTTCAAGCATCCAACACTCATAGCTTTATGCATGACTGTCTCGGACGGCAACCCTATACGCATGTTGGTGCTTGTTAAGCGCCGGTATGGGGGTGCCAACGCAGCAGGAATGATCAAGCGTATGCTTGTTTTTATTTCATCCTACCCAAGGGACATTGAGTTGTGGTTGGACAGAAATAGGTATCTTGAAGAATGTATTCAGCGCGACTACGGAGGTAAAATACCCGATGAATTCTTTTCTTCTTTTCTCTTGATGAAGTTCAAGAAGCATACAGTATTCGCGGGGTTGGATACAATGGTATACCAACTCGGTCGCGAGGACCGACTGAACCACCGTGAGGTGGAGAGAGTCATTCGCCAAGTCTGGCAAAATTTTCGTCTGAATTCTGGTCCGGAATCTCGGGTAAACCTGACTAGGCAAATGACACAAACCCAACACAACCACACTCATTCGCAGACCGGCACAAGGTACGTTTGTAGCTAAAGAGAGCGAGGGTGAGGAAGAGAAGGGTGGTTGCTACAAGTGTGGAGCAAAGGACCATTGGCGCGCGACGTGCCCAAAATTGCCTTGCACACGGTGCAAGGGCAAAAAGCACAATCGTGCTCAATGCCCTCTCGCGAACACAATGGTGTTAGCACAGGGTGAGGACAACGGGAGAGTTAGTCCGGATGACGAGAGAGTTACCGTGCTAGAAGACGTAGCTATAGATCAAGCGGATGGTCTAGAGGGAGTGGGAGAGGAAGAGCAAGGTGAAGAGGAAGACGTTGATTTGTTTGAGGGAACTGTGTTTGTTTTGCATGGTGGTGGTGGTGAGGATGTTGAGGAGAGTGATGAAGATGGTGATGCTCCTGCTCCACCTCCTATCATACTATTGCCTGCCCCCACATCATCAACTCGCAACATCGAAACAAAATCTCGTACACCAGTGCAGGGAGTAGAGAGGGCGAATGTGGTGAGAACTATTTCATTGCCTTCACTGCCTGCACCTATTGCTGCGGTGCCATTACTGCTCATGCCTCCACTCCCACAGAGAGAGAACAAAAACAAACAAAAACCAACACCAAACCAAGACAGGATTGTCACAAAAACATTGGTAGGTAGGGAGATAGTTGCAGCTGCACCTGCACTGACCAACACTCCACGTCCACCACACCAACCAACAAAGAGAGAAAGAGAGAAGAAAATCACTCAACCAGTTCCACAAACAACCACAGCACCCAAAACAACAAACAAGGATAGACAACCCGAGAAAATTTCGTGCAACAAGCAATGCTGCGGGAAAACTTCACGGGGTAAACCTTGCAAAGTTCGTTTAGGGGCCCATCTGTTCGGGTCACCTCAAAGAATGGCAGATTGGCTAATCTATGATGACTATTGTGGCTATCATGCGAGACAGAGTGCCTTTTTTTCCGTTCATAGACTTAGAACAGAGCGCAACAGACAGACCACCAGCAGTTGTCAATTATCCAAACGAAAAAAAGTTACGGGAAATAGCGAAAGAATTTCTCGATATGTTCGGTAATTTACGCTGTGTAGCTGAGGGAGAGGACTGGAATTATCAACCCCCTCCTTGGGTTGCTGATCCTACATCCTCAGCTACACTAAACACACTGACTTGGAGGTTTGTAGTGACCGGTCGCGGCGCCCCGGGAACTTCCCAGACCGACCTAGCTTCAAGTTTTGACGCTGCGTCTCCGCGCAGCAGGTCTGCCCTCAGCGTCCCTGAGGAAGAGGAGCCGGTAAGCACCCCCTCCTCCACTTCTACCATCATACCACCTTCTGTCGTTTCACCTTACAGATTAGTCTCGAGCATTGACATGCAGACAGTTGGAGAGATAGCTAGTGAGTTGAAAAGGTCAGGGGGAGTATGGGATGAGAGAAGAGTGATCGAGGTAGGAGGAACGATAGACGAATACTTGACTGATGTGATGAGAGCGATTGAGCTAGTGACTGTGACTCACAAGACAAGACATACCACTAGCCCATACTATTATTACTCCACCCAACACGACAACAAGCATTTCACTCCAACTACACCTGACACACCCAACACACCGAACGATGATGGGATAGAGGTAAGACTAGATCCCACAGGTAGGTTTGTTGAGGTGACAGTTCCTCAGGAACTGATCACAGGTGCGTCTAGAGAGAGAATCAGTCAGTTAGACAGACAGGTAAGAGAAGTAATAACTAACCTGCAGGAAGAACTGAAAGGACAGATTCAGACTGGGATGCCTGATAGAGACTATGACCCAGACGACTCTGATGACGTCCCTGAGCTCATGTCATCAGAGCCGTCTGAGTCCTCTGAGTCTGAAGAAGAAGAACAGACGAAAAAGACTAGAAAGAAGAAGAAGTTGAAGAAGAAGAAGAAGAAAGACAAGAAAAACAAATCAAAGAAGAAACAGGACTCCACCACAGTCATGGCACATAGTAAGCTAGTAAAGAGCAAGCATGTGTATCAAGATAGTGGTGCGACACAGTATGTCTGTCACGACGACACGATGATGAAAGAACTGAAGAAGATCAGTAAGGTAACATTCAGTACAGGGAATGGAACGAGAGTGATAGGAGAAGCAGGGTTGATGTGTGTAGCAAGAGTAGATGGAGAGGGGCGAATGCATAAAATTTGCAAGAGTGCCTACTATGATCCACTCATGCCAATCAACGTTGCCCCCACTGGCCCGATGGACCATTTCCATCACAGAGCAGTACTCCATCAAAATGGACAGATGTTCATCTTGAAGGGGGCACTGCCTGTGAAGGAAAAGGACATACTTGTCAGGGGGAGCCTAACTAAAGCCTTGCTATACAGATGGGATAGCCATAAGCATAGTAAGTTAGATCCTAAGTGTCGTTTCACACCTAAGGGTGCGCCTGAGAGAGAGAGGGAGGCGGGGCAACAGGGTGGGAGAACCCAAGCATAAAACCCACACCCTCAGACAATAAAGGGACAATAGTAACAGCAAAAGAGAGTAAAGTGAGTATTAATTCATCTAAGCTAATAATAAAGAATGCTGTTCTGTTTGTTAAGTACCCTTCTACTGTCAAGAGAGTGAGAGTGCTGCCTGTTAGTATAGTGCATGCTATGGCGGGTCATGTAAGCTGGGAGCGGACTAAAGCTTTAGCTGACGCCGTAGGCATTAAGCTAGTAGGTAGAGATGGTAGTGTAGAGAGTGCAAAAGAAGAATGTAGTATGTGTGAGCCATGCATCATTGCCAAAGCCAGCGTGTTGCCTCGATTTGCTTCCAATCATTTGCCTAGAGCAGAGAGAGCGGGAGAGATGTTATATTGCGATACGCAAGGCCCATGGAGAGTCATGTCACGGGAAGGCAGAAGGTATAAATTCACGGTTATGGACGATTTCTCGGGTTATGCTCTTGATTTCTACTTAAGACATAAAAATGAATTTATATCTTGCATACATAAAGCGATAGCGTTTATTGAGAGACAGACAGAGAGTAAAGTTAAAGTTGTAGTTTGCGACCAGGAATTCACGGCACCAAGAGAGATCAGTGAGAAGTATAGTGACATAATATGGAAAGATGCAGCCACTGCTGATAAAGATGGTAATGCGAGAGCTGAAAGAATAAACGGGGTGACGGGGGGGCCTGCTCGCGCACTTAGGCAGCATGCTCGATTTCCTCCCAACTTCTGGGCAGAAATGGAACATACAGCCACAGTGCTATATAATATGTTACCTATTACTAAAGGACAACGTCGCCTTACCAATTACTCTTCAAACGAGCACCACCCTTGCATCAATTACGTCCAATTGGTTGCATGGGAGTGATGCACGTAGGAAAGGTAAATGGTAAAGGATCCATGCCCGGTAAGTTAGTAAAGTTAGTAGGATACGATATGCATCGCAATTTATACAGAGTTTGGGATGGACAGAAAGTCTTGTCAGGCGTTAGAAATGTCCGTTTTGATCTTAGTGGGGTAGGTGAGTCGATAGAGCCTCAGGTAGCTTGGGAAGATGCAACTGAGGGGGAGATAGACCCACAGCCAGAATTTAGCGATGAATTAGACCACAGCAACACACACGGGCTCTTAGACGCCGGGATAGCCGTAGGAACTAGCCAGGCAGTCGACATAGAACCCAGTTCCACTGATAGTCCAGTTGCACCATTCCCTCACAGTCCTACCACTACACCGCACGTAGACAGGGAGGTAGAGGATAAGGTAGAGGCCAAGCTAGAGACTGATCATGAACCTCATGAGGTTGATGCAGTCCAGGGGGAGCAAATAGATGAGCGCATGAGTATAGGGCCCTTGCCAATAGATATGAACAGCCCACACGCGCAACATGACCCCCCAACATAGTATGTAGAGGGTAAGGCCCCAACCAAGGGAGTAACATGGGAACAGAGCGACAGGATAACAGAAGCGAACATAGTCAGCGGGAAGAGAGTGAGAAAGCAAGTAGATCTACACCGCACATCTACACATCATGTTACAGCGATGATTGACATGGATGATTGCATTTCACATGACGAAGCGAGTGAGTGGATGTGTTACATACATTTACCGCCAGACTTAGCCATAGAGGGTATGACACTCAAAGATCTACAGGCAGGGATAGATAGAGAGCTACCTTCTATAGCGGAGTTCAAGACCTACCAATGGGTAGACGAAAGCGAGGCTAGGAAAGCCGGAGTTAAGATAGTGGGATTGACTTGGGTGCATAAGGTAAAAACTGACCAAGATGGACTTCGGTTCGTCAAGTTTATCCTTAAGGGGAGACCAGTTGCAACCGGGTATAAGTTATAATCCTGAACAGTTATACGTGCCATGTGCCAACCACAGATCAGTTTTGCTGCTTTGCAAGTTGACAGTTGGCTATGGTAGGAGACTTTTCGGGGTAGACTTTAAAAACGCATATCTTAATGCCGACATGATTGACGCCATATATGCTCGCCCACCACACGGTGCATCCATGTTAGGGAGAGTAGGAAAGATATGGAAGGTCGTCAAAGCATTATACGGCGCTCCCCAGGCGGGGAAGCGGTGGTATGACGGAGACTTATGGAGTAGGGGCCGCCCCGGGTCCGGTCGTAGGGAAACTTTTTTTGCATGCAAAGTTTCAAATATTAAAATAATGACGTAGAACACTGTTTAAAGCTGTAATATTGTATTTTAATGCAAAAAAACAATGTTTGAACTATTATTAAGGTGCGTAGATGAGCATGCAGACCATAGCAGATAGCGGCCTGCACCGGTACTTGCAAAGTGCACGTGCTACATGTTACCTGCTATCAGCGCGTAAGTACAAACGATACAAACACGATTTCGATGCAGATTTAATTGAATTCAGCTTTTGTTGCCACTAATTATTTTTCTGGTCCTGGTGGCACCCGCCAGCCACTCGCCAGTACAAGTACGCTAAGCTAGTGACAACATGCAAAATTCAAAGTCCTGCAGTGCCAGTGCAAAGACACAGTGTCAGCATCTCAAGCAGCTACATTTCTAAGGACTTTCAACATGATTGGCCTCATTCAGCTGCTAAAAATAAAAAAAAACCACGCCCACTCACTCATCCTCCTCCAGATCTGATTCATCATCAGATGAAGCCAAGCCACCGCAGTTAATGCATCCTGCGAATTCCTGATCACCTGGACCTAATGGATTTGGATAATTACAATACGCGCACATCCAGCGCGTTGCGGGCTCTTCGTACTCGCTCCCTTCATCATCTTCTGCGTCGCTTTCAGCATATGAGTCTACCTTCGCCGCCTTGGAGCGAGGCTGTCTGGTAGAAGCTGCTGCGGCCGCGCCCGAGGAATTAGAAGCAGTAGGTTTAATTGTAGCAGCCTGCTTGCTAGCTCTCTTCTCCACCCCTTTCTTTCCACTGCTGACGGGCACTTCGCTGTCGGCTGCTGCGCCCTCGGGTGACACACTGTTGGGCTGCTGTGCCATGTGCGCCTTGAGCCTTTCCTTCAACTCTGGTACCGTGCCGACAGATGACAGCCCCAACTGCTGACATAGCTCGACTAGGCGCGGTTTGCGCAATTTCCCAACGTTGAAGCTCTTATTCTGCAGCCTGCTGACGGGCACTTCGCTATCGGCTGCTGCGCCCTCGGGTGACACGCTGTTGGGCTGCTGTGCCATGTGCGCCTGGAGCCTTTCCTTCAACTCTGGTACCGTGCCGACAGAGGACAGCCCCAACTGCTGACAGAGCTCGGCTAGGCGCGGTTTGCGCAATTGCCCAACGTTGAAGCTCTTCTTTGCCTTCTTGTTTGCCGAACGCTGGGAGGCGAGCCGCTTGAAGTATGAAATCTTTTGCTCCCGCGTCAGGTCCGCAGTTGCACCAGACTGCACATGAACCGCTGCCACACGCTCCCCTCGGCCATTCTTCGATGGGCATTTGTCGACGCCTTTGTGCGATGGATGGGGCTGCTTAAACCGCTGTGTGCATGGCTCGCACCTCTTGCCGCCAGCGACTTCGTCCGATCGCGTGTCAAGGACAATGCGGTCGGCGTCGGGCGCAACGCTAGTGTAAGCACCAAAGGCAACACCGCTAATGAACTGTTTGCCAGAAGTGAGGGTGGGCCTGGAGTAACGAAACGAGCGCAAGTTGCGAAGGCCCCAAGAACTGAGTTTGCGAGGTTCAACCTTGTTCTCTTTCACCCACTTCTCGATCACGTCTGCGTCGTGACCATAGAACCGGTTGTTGTCATATCCCGCTCCCTGCGCTGACTCAAGCCACTCCTCGACAAGAGCGAAGCCGCGCCCTTGCTCGACCTGGTCTTTAGTGAAGACCTTGGTAAACTTCCTCTTTGCTCCGTCGCATGGGTTCCACGCATGAAATGCACACAGCATGTCCGTGCTGATATCCACTCCATACTTCTCCCAGTAGTGCGCCTCGGAAAAAACGAACTCATAGTTCTGAAAGTCGCCGCCGCCATCGCCAGTGCGAGTACCAGGGCCGGGAAAAGAAGAGATCTCCCCGCTTCCTCCATCTTCCTTGCTCCTCAGATGATAGTCCCAGCAGTAACGGGTGGTTGCGCCAGTGTGCTCAACCATCATGATGTTGTGGATGTACTCGTATTGCAACTGGCCGTCGGCGCGGCGGGTGACTACAGTAAAGAGCAGATCATTCATCTTGCAGCCTGTTTCAGAATACCAAGATAAATAATCTTGGTAAATGACCCACTCCCCGGACCCAGCCTCCAAACTCTCGACCTTAGCCTGGATATAGCTGCGTAGCATGCAACACATAAACTCAGCGGCTGCGATGTGCACAGGCAAGAAATATCGACCTGCGCTGCGCCTGGTACTGCTCATCGTGTCGTTGGCAACTCACTACCTTCGCCTTCAGTCGCTGGATCAGCTTCAGGTCCTGCTTGCCCTCTGGCTTTGCCTGTTCACGCTTGAGCTCGGCTTTCCATCTTTCCCAGTTATCATGCCACCGGCAGGGAACGGTCTTCGTAATGCAGCGGAAGGTAATATTATCCTCTTTCAGGATCTTGTACAAGGATGCTTCATTTCGCGGCCTGTAAAAATGATTGCATGCATTGCCACAACGACCGCCGCACGTGTAGGCTCTTGCATTATCAGCAATCCACTGGGTGCCCTTCAGTTCGTACACCAGGCGCTCTACAGACCCTGCGTCAGCGACCATGGCCTTGTAGATATTGGGGAAAAGCTCAGTGCGGTAAGATTTGTAGAAAGAACCTGTGGTTCCATACCAGTAAAGAGTTTCTCGCCCTGACTTAGCGCCCATGTTCTCCAACACAATCCTTGCAGTCGCTTTCTTCTCCCACTGAGAAAAAGCCTCGCGGGATTCATCAGTCGTTCTTTTCTGTTCGAAAATGTCGATTTTATCAGGCTTTTCCCCTTTGGCACGTCCTTCCAGGACTTTTTTCTGCACAGCGAGTGCTTTGCGTGCATACCTCTCACTGACGGAAGTAAAGAAGGACTGGAACTCCTTCGCCGACATCTTGCCCCTCAGCTTGCCGATAATTGTTTGCTTGTGTGCAGAACGAGCCGGCAATTCAGCAACAATGTCACCAATGGCAGAAGCAGCTGCAGCCTGAGCCTTGTTAGTTTCTAGGAGGGCGCTGGTTTTGGGAAATCTCTGTCGCCCTTGCGCAGAGAGCAACATGGCCTGCAGCTCTTCATCACTAGGAAACTCAGCCTCCACTACTGCAGCTGACCGTTTACATGCCTGGTACTCCCTACTCTTATTGAGCCTCTTGGCATGCTGTTCGGAAACGGTTCTCTCGTCGATACGCTTTCTTGAGTGTCCACCCTGTCTTTGAAACGATCGCGATCCCGCAGACTGACTAGACTGACACCCTGAGTCTGAACATGAACCAGCTGACGTGCTACAGCCATGCATGAATAGAGTGCTGTCGGTTGCTGTTGACGAACATGAGGAATGCTCGGATTCATCATCAACTAGCGTAGTAGTGTCTAGTAGATCACCAGGTGAGTGCTGCACTTCATGCCCACTGTAGCCAGTTAGCCTGCCACAAACAGGAAATACTGCAGGCCCTGATATGTTGGATTCATGTTTTCTATCATAAAAATCATATTTGACAGTGTGAGGGCATGAGAAACAAGTGTTGAGCTGATATCCAACTCCATTCTAGCAGTGGTATATTATATAATAATATTTCGCATACTTGGAAGCTTTGGCCCTTGCAAGCCTTATTGCTGCCGCGCTAGGCACTGCCAGCGGCTTCACAGGGGTCGGGGAAGACATGCCAGCATGCCTGTGGTCGTGGAGCAACGTGTTTTCATTAAAAAAAAAGAAAAACATGAGACCTTTTCAAAGTGAAGCACTTTTACTTTTTCCCGATAGAACTAGGTCCAAAAAACTTGACAGACGCCCTAGATGTCATAAATCAAACGTCATATAGCATCATATCATATCAACCATACCGAGGGCGTCTGTCAAACAGCACAGAAGACAAGTAGTGGCCTTGAAGACGACGAGAGTGCACCCCTGTACGTTGGAAAAAAAGGGAATCCACACTGGAAAAGTGGCATTTCAGCCACTTTTTCCACCTCCGACCGGTGTGTCTTTTGTTCAAGTCGAATTTCCCTCCAACACTCACTTAGTGAATTGAGAAATGAGTTCTGGAAAGCCCAAAGGTGACGATTCAGTAGACAAGCATGTTGTCTCGAGCATGCAAAATTTTCGGGTGGAGAGGGACGATCAGGGGCAACGCATTTTTTTGAAAACCAACGGCGAACCGAATTGGAAAAACTTGCAGGATTGCATTATCCCCCCAGAGGTTACTGCAAAGTATTGGAATTTTCCTTCCCCCAAGGCAGAGGCCAAGGCATGGCACAGTGTACCAGATAACGTCGTACACACGTACGTTCCTTCTGGGAAAACATTTGTTCTGGCCTCCAAGAACGAGATCTTTCAAGATCTGCCGTCTGCAAGAGGGCGCAGATTTCGAAGGGGCAAAGCACCTGCAGCAAACACTGCGCTACCTGCAGAAGAGCCTGAAGCTGCAAGCCCTTCTTCTAAGTCGCCTCCAAAAAAGAAGCAACGCAAACCGGTTGGCAAATCAATGATACATACATATGCCATGCACATACATGACATTGTCTGCAGGCGGCACAGAAAAAGAGAAAACAAACCAAGCGCGCCTTGGCAAACGAGATGGCAGATCAAGCTGCTAACAATAACAGCAAACAAGCCGAGGGGTAGTAATTGAATTTCTTTTTTTTGCTTTCTTCTTCTTCATCTTCTCCTCCTCCTCACTGCAGCTGCTAGTTTTACTACAACTATATACATTCTTCTTTTTTTCTTCTTCTTCCTCCTTCTCCTTCTTCTTCTTCTTCTTCTTCTTCTTCTTCTTCTTCTTCTTCTTCTTTCTTCTTCTTCATCTTCTTCTCCTCCTCCTCCTGGGAGTCCCTCTACTACTACTAATACTACTACTACTACTACTGCTACTGCTGCTACTACTACTACCACTACTACTACTACTACTACTACTACTACTACTACTCTTCTTCTTCTTCTTCTTCTTCTTCTTCTTCTTCTTCCTCCTCCTCCCTCTACTACTACCAATACTACTACTACTACTGCTACTGCTGCTACTACTACCACTACTACTCTTCTTCTTCTTCTTCTTCTTCTTCTTCTTCTCCAGACCTCCTCCTCCTCCTCCTACTACTACTACTACTACTACTAGTAACTACTAATGCAGCTGATAGTATTGCTACGACTATGCTTCTTTTTTTTCTTCTTCTCCTTCTTCTCTTCATTCTTCTCCTCCTCCTTCTTCTCCTCCTTCTTCTTCTTCTCCTTCTTCTTCTTCTCCTTCTTCTTCTTCTCAAGAGCCCGGCTGCGGCAGAAGGCAACTCCGACCCCAATGACAGGTTTACTACTTTGATTTGCATTGCAATATTATTATTTAATGTTCTGACAGCGAGTCGAAGCACAACGGCCGCGAGGAGGAAAGGACTGAGCTGACGGCGGAACAGCAGCTGCAGTTGCAGAAGGACTTGCAGAACATCAGCAAGTTTTCCGAAGCTGCCAAGTCAGGTCTGCTGCAACAGAACGCAGTCCTGCGTCTCAATGAAGAAGATGTGCCGCCGCCTCCCCCCGCGCGTAAAGATGTGCCGCCGCCTCCCCCCGCGCGTGAAGATGTGCCGCCGCCTCCCCCCGCGGGTAAAGATGTGCCGCCGCCTTCCCCCGCGCGTGAAGATGTGTCGCAAGCTTGGAGATTTCATTGGTTCCAGTGGCCTCCGCTTGAACGGGTTTGACGGGGATCACAATCCACGGTTGGAATTTTTCGGCGAAGAGTTCGACGAGGTCACGGATCCGAATAGTTCAAAATCATTGCAGCGAACCCCGGCACCCACACGTTGAGGCTCAAGCGCAAGATATGGAAGCTGAACATGAACAAGCGCGAGCAAATTTTAGCAGGAAACATTCCTGCTTCTCAAGGAGGCGGCTTGATTGATCATGCTGCAGAATTTTCAGGAGAGAATGTGGTCTTCACCATGCCGACGAAAAAAGAGGGGGGGAAGTTTCCCATTCCGGTACTGGTTGCAGATTTTTACATCGGCATGTTCCCATTGACCGATTACGGGCCGGGATTTTGGAAGAACCATCCTGCGGGAAAGCAACCGGTGTCAATCCCCGTCGGTGTGGATGCGGTACGTTTCTGTTGAGTGTATTAGTAATATGTGTGAGCACTTTTCTTTTTGACTGCAGGATGGGAAACTGAAATGGTTGGATGTGGGTCCTCCAGCACATCCCAAGCCAAGCCCAGCGAATCCGAAGCCAACCACAGCGACTCCGAAACCAACCAAGCCTAGCAAGAAGGGTGGCGGAGGCAACTCGCACCAAGCCTGGCTGCAAGTGTCCTCCCTGTGCCTTCATGGGTGCCATGGAAGCCGACGTGATGGAAGTAAAGTCGCCGCCTGTCCCGACGCCTGCGTCGACGCACAAGCCGACGCCTGCAGCAAAGAAGCCAGAAAAGAAGCAACCGCAGCAGAAAAAGTCTAAGCCAGAGACGGAGTCGGAGGAGGAGGAGGAGGAGGAGGAGGAGGAGCCGAAGCCTGCGAAGGGTCGCAAGGGCCGCAAGCAGCGCAAGGGCCACAAGCAGCGCAAGGGCCACAGGCAGCGCAAGGGCAGCCAGCAGCCGCAGCGAGTGCAGCGTCATGGGCAAGGATGTAAGTGCGCCGAATGCTTTGCGCATGGTGAGGGCTGTGAATGCCCTGATTGCGAGGTAAATGAAGTCGAGCCCAAGCATGGTGAAGGATGTAAGTGTTTCAAATGCGCTCCGAAGCGCGCTCCCTTTCGTTATCAGCATGCACCCACGTGCAGGTGCCTTGTCTGCCTCCAGCACGGTGACGGGTGTGCGTGCCCGCGGTGCAGAGGGGCATTTCCTGCCATGCCTCATCCTGCTAACTGCAGGTGCTATGTGTGCTACCAGCCCCACGGTGATGGAAATAATGCTCTTTCAGCTTTTCTAGCAACGCAATCGCAGCAAACCACCAATTTTATCAGCTTCCTTGCTAATGGGCGGGTGTAAAATTCTATAGCATGATTAACTTAGGTTGCTGCAGACAAAGCCTTTCTGTTACCTGCCAAGTGGCAGAAGTTCCAGATTTATCTGGAAAACTTTGTTTTTCTCATTTAAAGTTTCTTTTTGTGCGTTTTAATGCAGTATTTGCATATAATTATGCATAGTAATTTATACTACAATTACATCAACTTACGCATTTAGTTATACAGGTGCGGACTGCGGGTTGCTGAGATGCAATTCCAGTAGATGCTCTCTGTGGTCATCTACTGGAATTGAACCTCACTTTTTCAGTTTTTGTGCGTTTTAATGCAGTATTTGCATATAATTATGCATAGTAATTCATATTACATCAACTTACCCATTTAGTTATACAGGTCCGGACTGCGGGTTGACTTAATATTTTTGCATGTGAGCACGATGAGATTGCAAGCTCTAACTAGCATTCAAAGTAGTAATATTAAGAAAAAAGCAATTATATTACTTAATAATCAATTAATATTAACATTTAAGATCATCCGGCACAACTGCACATAGTGCAGCAGTCTCTACAACCTACGACCAACCGGCCCCTACTCCATAAGTCTCCGTCATGATATATTTTCCGGGCTTCTAAAAGAGTTAGGCTTTGTAACACTCCAATCTGACCCATGTATGTTTATGGAGAAAGGAGTGAAGATAGGGGATGGAATAGTAGGCGTCTTCCACGTAGACGACCTTATTTTCATAGCTCCTAATAGGCAAGCCTATGACAGATTTTGCGAGAAACTTGAGATGAACTTTCCCATCAAAAGACTCGGGTTGGCAAAAGAATTCAGGGGGATGGAAATTATTCAGACGAAGTCGGAAATTATCCCAAGTCAGCAAAGTTACGCTCGGAAAGTTGTGAAATTTTACGGGTATGAACACTGCAAGCCCAGCGCAACTCCAGGTTCAAAAACTGACCCTATGCCAATGGACGCGCAAGCTAGACTTAGACAGTTCTCCATTCCACAGATAGTTGGGAGTTTACTCTTTTTGGCCAAGATGACTAGGCCGGATATTGAGGAAGCCCTCGATTCTGCAAGCGTTTTGCAGACAGTAGATATGGGAAAGACTTATTCCAAGCTAGGGAAGATAATCCGATATCTGAAGAATGATAGAGTACTTAAGTTCAGTAAAACAGAACTTAGTGCGGGAGGGAAGGCAGGACCTATTGGACCCATGACAGTTTGGCCCGATGCGACTCACAGGATTTGTTTAAAGACGGGTAAATCTCGTACCGGGTATGTAGTCCTAGTAGGAGGGGATCCCGTGGCTTGGCTGTCCAAACGGCAGTCGAAGTTGCCCTTTCATCGAATGACGCTGAAATTTTCGCTGCGAACGAGGCACTGAGGGAAGCTATGGCAATTCCAACATGCGAAGTGAATTAGGCATTCCGGAGCCCAAACCATTCAAAGTTTACGAGGATAACGCACAAACCATACTAGCCGCACAACGCGGGTTAGCCGGACCACGCACGAAACACTTGCCTTTGGAAGAACACTACCTACATGAGCTAGAACAGGAAGGCATAGCTTTATTTAGGAAGATAGGTACTAAAGGTCAGTTAGGGGATGTTTTGACTAAGTATTTGCCCAAGGATCAAGCAGACATGTTGTTGGACGTGTTCTGCCCCAAATTGGGTTTGGACGCGCTTAGAAAGATGGCGCTCTCGGACGAGTAGGATAGACATAGCCTTAGTAGGGGTTTAAGCCGATAATGACCAAGTCATTGGAGTAGTGACCGAAAATGAGTCCCAACACTCAATGTCGGTATCGCTTTACGTAATACGAGGGTCAACCTCGCTATTTGTTATATACCCAGCTTTCTAGGTTGTGTTTTGGCGCCTGGATCAGCCGACTCGGAAGTGGGCTGCGTCAACGACCGACTTAGTGCTTCTGGACACAAAGTCGTTAAGTAGCCTCCGGCTCTTAAGGATTTTGTATCCCAAAGCATTCTTGTAGCTTGCTAGGACTTGTCACCATGTTTTTCTGTGCTTTTGGTTTGTCTTTGCCGTGCGCTACCCCTTTTTCCGTTAATAGGAACTTTAGGTAGTAGAGCATGGGACAGAACATGGGACGGGCCAAGAACACAAGACAAAGTCCGGGGGATCAAGGCCCAGAAGCAAATGCAAATGCGGGATTCGTTCGAGACCGGTTCGCGACAGTGAGCACAAAGAAAACCGCGCGTTCGGCTGGCAATTACCCTTCGAATTATATTATTTTCATATATATTTTTCCGATAGGTACCACTTGCCGGGGAAATGCTGCCGTTTTTATTTTTGCTAAGTCACGCATTAATATTATATCATATAAATAGTATTTTCTTTTATATCTCGATGTTCTATAACTACTGCGTTAATTTGGCATAATTATATTTCATATTGAATATTTTATATGCATTTGCCTTCATAACTTTTATTATATTATTCAATGCCACATTTTATATGTTACTATGTGATGTCTATATCTATACTTCATATATATGGACATTATGATTATCATATAAGCATTAGGGATAGATAAATCAATAAATTTCACCGTAAATCGTATTACCGGATCAACATTTACTAAGTCGACTTGTTGACTTATTATTTTTTGATTATATGTTATGTAATTCTCCGATGCATGATCATACTTCAAGTTTCAGCCGGGATGGGCTCAACTTTTACCTTTTTCAATTTGAGAGGTTAGGTGAGAGTAGTTGTTAATCGTCTTCTCGTCAGAGAGGCCTTGCTTTACCGTGGGACGCCAGCCTTGCATGTAATCTCATTGATATATGCATGCCGCGGTAAGTGGGGTAGCCACTTCTGACTCTATTTCTCAGAGAGTGAGGGTAAGTAATAACCTTCTTTGGGTCTGGCTTTTCACCGCCAACGTGAGTGATAGGGCATAGACATGTTAATTCATTTATGATCATAAGGTCCTTGGTGCGGACTTAATAATAAACCATATTATTACTAAGCAGTCAAGGCGGATTAGTTTACGTTCTTTGAGGGAGAGCGTCGGAGATATACCGTTACCGGGAATATCCGTTACCAAATTTGTCTTCAGTGCCAAATTCACGTAAGCTTATTCTCGACCGGCCCTCCTTGCTAATTACCTATGTAATACCATTTTTGCTTACAAGTATACTTGAGTTGTACAATACATCTTGTCTAGACATTCTTGAATCATCTAGAATAGGCAAGGTCCCCGTCGGGACCTATGTAGGCCAGCCAATTGTAGAACGGATAGCTTAGATGGAACGGATAGGTTTCGTAGCTAGGGTGCTCAAGCAGCACAGTCTGTACCTCAGAATTAAAAGGTAACCACACTCATAAGTGAACTGTAAACACTTGGACAATAATAACGGATTAGTAATACTGGGACGCTAGTATCGACTAGTTATTGAATATAGAGAGTGGTCAATCGCCTCACGGCATTGCCCACCCTCTGCGCTTTATACCCTTTTATTCCGGCAAGTACCGTTGCCCGTCAGCTAGTGGGTCTTCCGGCTCGGAAGATTTACAACTCTGTCGGTCAGGAGGCAGTCGATATAGCAAAAATTAAGACCATTCTAGGTTCGAAAAACTTGAATGGCGTATTCCAATTTTTTACGACGGAAATGAAGGCTTTGGAGGAGGGGAAGAATGAGATGGAGAAAAACATTAAGACAGCAGGAGAAACTTATCCTGTGGTTGATAAGTTAGATAAGACCGACAGGATACTGACCAAGCTCAGACTGCTGGTGGGTGCGTCACTGTACAAGGAGACGTGGAAGAGATGGATTCCTACCAAGGATCACTCTGTCCTTAAAACAACCAATCCACCACCGGTCGCCAATAAAGCAGGTGTCGAACAATATGTGGAGAAATATAATTTTCTCAGATCTGCTTCTGAGTTGGCGGCCTTTATCACTCATGCTCAAAAGCTGGTGATATCTGAGAAGAAGAAGGCGAAAGAGAATGAGGAGTTCGAGAAGAAGATGAGACTGGAAAGAATGAAAGCAACAGTGAGTAGTGCAAGGGCACCCCTCCGGCATATCTTCCCCCACCAGCTCCTGCCCCACCAGCCTCTACAACCCCGGGCTCAACTACGGTGGTGGTCACAAACATAGAGAAGAAGGACAGACAAAACATCATAAATGCCTTCAAGAGGAAGAAAGGAGGAGTGGCAAGTCTCATGCTCTACGCCAAGACGAGCTCAGACAAAGACTCTGATGCTTCGCTTCTGAGCAAGCTCAAAGAGATCAATGCCTGCATGAAGGCTTTTCCTTGTGACGAAGCTCAAGAATATGAGGCTCTTGTTACTGCTTTTGATCAATCTTTAGAATCGGAAGGATTCGATTGAACACAGTACAAGGCTTTGAGAAAGAAGGAAGAGTTTAAGAGAAACAATGCAACAAGCCTAGACGCTCAGTGTGAACTGGCGGTGGCCACACTCATTTCATATTTTCAATCTCATGGATACCAGCATCTCTGCACTGGTACTCTAATAGGATTTGAAATCTTTGAGACAGTGGCGATGAGTTTGAGGAGTGCTGTTAGCTTGGCGGCGACCCTTACGGAGGTAGTTTCCTCCTATGGTTTATTCTATGGCCGCAAGCCGATCATTCGATTCTCTATTTTTTTTCGGCATTGCACTCAGTGCACCCGAGCAAACTTACTCAACTCATACAACAATGCCCGACGTTTAGTACAGTGAAGTCCAAGAACTTGCTCGAGACACACGTGTTCGAAGCTACGGTTCGAAACGTTGCTCCGGCAGCACTGTTCCAAGAAGTTATGAGTGCATGTTCTCACGCACGGAGGCACACATGGCACAGGCAGGGGGTGTACCTGTTGGCGCGCAAGCCACGTACACAAACCGAGTTGCCGGTTGGAAGAGACAGAGAGAGCCAGACCTTAAGGTCTCATGCTGGAAGTGGTTCGCGGGCTTGCAGTGTAAGGCAGAGATGGAGCACAGACTGCTCTTGCAATCATGACAGGCAGAACCCAGTAGCAAGGGCTAACAATCTAAGTAAGACGGAAGGCAATGAACTGGGCCTTTTCCGGATGCTTTAGACTGCCTCTACGAACGAAGGCTGGTTTGCCAATCAGTGTGATGACGGCGAGTTAAGAGATGCAATTATTGCCTATTTGAAGAGGATGGAGAAGAAGAAGGAGGAAAGGGAGAGACAAAAGAACAAAGAAGCCTCTCAAAGAGGACGATGAGGAGGAGGAGGAGGACGAGAAGGAGGAGGAGCAGGACGAGGAGGAGCATGGAGAGGAGCCTCGAGGTGGCAGGGAACCCCTTATAGAGGCAGAGGAGGTCGGGGATTTAATCCTCATGGAGGAAGAGCTTTTCGGGCTCCAGCCCCCCCACCTAGAGGACTAGGAGGCTCATGGGCAAGCTCCAACCCAACCTTTGGTCGAGGTCAGGCTTATAACACTGCCTCGGACACCGATCCGTCATCCTACCCGGACGCTATTCAAGGTAATCGATTCGAGGTGGTGGAATGACAGGAGGGGGAAGGAGAGAGGAAGGAGAAAACTGTGAAGTTTAACCCTAAAGTCACAGTGTTTTCTAATGCTGTTGTGTAGACTGGGCCAACACTTCCTCTATGTGAGAGCAAAGATGTGGGTACACAGAGGCTGCAGCCCCAAGGTAGCCTCATACCCGCTCACACATCACGATTACCAATTATAACTGATGCAAATAGGAAGGCGAAACTAGCGATGGAGGCGAGGAGGCCAATGGCAGGCGTATCGCCTCGGCCAGGCAAACAATTACGAACAGACTCAATGTCAACGATCGCGGCGGGCGGCGAGAAAAAAGACAATAAGTGCACTCAAGTGCCACAAGTCAATATCACTGACATAGTAAACGCACCGATACCGCTGAATAATAAAAACGTTAGTGAGGGGAAACAAGAGGAGAAGAAGGAGGAGATGAAAGACTTGGAGACAAGACTCCAAAATTTGGAACGCAAAGTTCTTGTTCTCGCAGCCAATATACACAGGCCCGATGCTTTGTGTTATACAGAACTTTATTGTGAAACTTTGAAAACCGTATTAAAAGTTGGTAATGATACGATGGCGAATATTAATATTGTTGGCCGGAAGTTCTTAAATCGATACCGGGATTGGGTGGACGTAAATATAAAAATTCGACGGGCACTTTGAAGGGAGTGAGTAGCCGGACGGTCATCACGGGCATCATCACACTGACCTTTAAATTAAAATCCGCACGAGTATACCGCATGGACCTTTATGTCGTCCCCGGTTACCACAGATCAATATTACTGTCGTATGACCAATTGGCTACGATGGGGGCTGTGATTGATTGCGCCGCACGGCGAATGATATATGGAGTAAAAAGAGGAGAGGAGAGCGATATTGATCCCTTTAACGCTACTGACTCTTATGAGGCTTATGAGCTGAGTCTAGCGACGGATCACAAAACGATTGCCATCGTGCATGAGGCACTTGAGGTGTACGTTCACCCCCATGTCATAAGACCGGACGAGCTGTCCTGGACCGACAATTGGGAATCCCAAGTGTGCACCGTCACAGTTCCGACATGTCATTGGGACAAAAAGTCTACTGATGACTTAATTGAGAAGCGGAAGGAGGAGATAATATGTGTCGCACAAAGAAGCCAGTAGTTGGCTAGATTCGCGGAAGGAGTAGAAGCAGATGTCCATATTACTAACGGATACTTTTTCCATGCGAAAGTAGGAGAAGAAAAAAGGGAGGCGTTTGTACCAAGGAGAACGGGGCGAATCCCGGATACTCCACCAGAAACTATTAAAAGTTTTATTACTGATTTCTGGTGTGACGAGCCCACGTGGCCGCGTTCACTAACTGAAGTGAAGAAATGCTTACGGACTTTATTTGAAAATAATAAGCCGTATACTATTATCCTGCCGTATAACAAGAAGGCGATATGGGCGCAGGAAATAAGTGACAGGCTTATTGATCATCCTATACCGGTACCCTCTCGCAAGCAACAGCTAGTGGTGGCTTGTCGTAGGGGAACTCGTGAGCAGAGCAGTGCATACAAGCGGAAGCTCAGAGACCTCGACAAGTTGAAATTGATACCGCAAGCATTCACATGCTTTGATGGTTTCTACACCCGTAAGGCTCCTTTGCAATACGCGAGACTTATTGACATGCTGGTGGAGCTCGGCAAAGATGATGAGCCGGACACGGTCACGTATGAAAAGACGGGCCTAGATGATGTCTCGGAAGAAGACTTAGGCTTGGAGGAGGACAGAGAACCCATCAAGCAGACTAAGAAGATGTCTGATGAAGATTTCCAGGAGGCGGTGCGGAAAATTTTAGAAGAAGGAGTAGGCACGGAGAGAGAGGAGCTTTTAAAAGCCAAATTGGAGGCGAACAAGGAAATTTTTTACCCTCCATATGCAGGTGGTGTCAAGCCTGAGGATTTCACAGCGGTTATTAACAAAATACCGGTGCGGAGCCGTCACCGGCACCACGAAGGTCGAACTTGAGTATACATGAGGCGAAGATAGCGGAGGAGCTAGCAAGACAGTTGCTCAATGAGGACTTTATTGAGACAACATCTCCAATAGTCTCACAGCCGAGAATAGTGACGAAGCCAGGAGGAGAATGGCGCCTGACAGTTAACTATGCTCGTGTTAACAAGGTGCTGGAGGAAGAGAGAAATCCTCTCCCGACATTAGAAGAAGGAAGGAGAGTACTGCAGAATGCGAAATTCTATTCGGTCGTTGACCTTAAGAATGGCTTCTGGCAGATACCACTGGAGGAAAAGTCCAGATGGCTGACGGCGTTTGTGGTGGGTATGGGGATATACCAATGGAAAGCGCTTCCGATGGGTCTCAAGCAAGCCCCAGGACTCTTTCAGAAGGCGATGCAGAAGATGCTAAGCAGTCAGTACGATGATCTGACAGACGGAGAATTTATGAGAAGGTCCTCTCAGGGGACAGAAAGCGGGAGAATATGCATTTTGCTATATCGATGACATTATCGTATACTCTAACACAATGGAGGAGCATATCGATCATCTGTCCGATATATTCAGGCGCATCGGAGCTTTTGGCCTGAAGTGCAATCTGAAGAAGTGTCAACTTGCCAAGACGAGTGTGACATATTTAGGGTACGAGATCTCTCATAACAGAGTCTCGATATCTAAGGAGAGAGGGAGGAGATTATGAATCAACCGATACCGAAGAACCGCACTGAATTGCACTCATTCCTTGCGATGGCGCAATACTATAGCCAGTTCATACCCGATTGGGGCGCAACACGTGCTAAGTTGGAGAGAATGATTGATTTTGGAGACTTTGAGAAGTGGGATGAATAGGCTTTGCAAGCGTTTCACACGCTCAAAGATCTTATTTACAAAGACCCGAAGGATGGAGGACTGGTGTTAACGATGCCCGACTTTACGAAACAATTCGTAGTCGATACAGATGCATCTAAGTTTGCGATTGGGGCTGTATTACAGCAGGAAGGTGAGGAGAAGAAACTACGCCCAATCATGTTTATCAGTAGAAAGTTGTGTGCGGCGGAGAGAAACTATTGCACAAGGCAAAGAGAGGCGTTGGCGGTGGTATGGGCCCTCAAGAGGCTCAGAGAGTATCTGTGGGGAGGACCTCAATTTATTGTTAGAACTGATCATCATAACCTGTTATGGTTGATGAATCATGAACAGACGGGACGGCTAGCACGGTGGCAAACGTTCTTGTCTTGTTTCGATTTTAAAATGATCTACCGGGGAAGCGAAATGTGGTCGCTGATAGCCTCTCTAGGCTAGAGGTTTAACTCAGAAGTGTCGGCGTTGGTGTCCACAGTGGAGATGGAAGACTTGTCCACTGACAAGGTGTATGAGGTCAGCCACATTGAGACGATGGGGATGGCGAGTGGAGTCCGATATGACCGCACGGGTCTATGGTACAGTCCACAAGGCCCGGATCACGGAATATGTTGTGAGCTACATACCCAGGAGGACGCTGAGTGGTCCTATGAGGTAATTGAGAATGCGAAGGCGAACATGAAGGAAGAAGAGGAGACGCAGGAAGTTTATGCGGAGCCTCCTCAAGAGCGGAGAAGTGACTTAGACGATGACCCGGAGAGGATCAGGGTACGGCTAGAAGATGGTACTATCCATATAGCCTCTTTACATTACAATAACGGTTAGAATAATTTCTGACAGCAGTTACTCGTGATATGACAGTTACGTCATTTATTATATGTCGATAGGACTGATTTACCTATTATTTACGACTGACCTAATTAATGAATTTGGCATTGTCAGCCAGTCACATGTTATGGTTTTGCCGCCTTCAGTTTGGCGGTAATAATTTACTCAGTAAATCTCTCACAATCTGTTCAACTGCGAACTACCAAAATGTCCCGGTCTTCAACCCGGCCTCTGTCAACTAAGCTACCGGATTTATTAATACATTGGGTTATGAGTGCTTCTGCGACGAAGGATGCGGCGACTGTGATCCTGCAAGGCAAGGCGCCTGCGTTCATCGATGGTATTAAGGGGAGAAGCTGGGATGACTGCTTTGCGCAGGTAAGGGCGGATTTGTCCTCGGTCGAATGCTGGGAATATGTCGTGCCTTTGGCTGATGTACTGAGATGGCGGTCCGAGATTGAAGCTGAGCCTGCGGCGGGAGCACCGGATGCGGCTTACGGGGACCGGAAGGAGAACAAGAGAGAGGCTGAGGCGAGGGAGGCAAAGTCTCCTGCGGACGCAAAAGCTGGACCGGGGGCAGGAGATGGCATTAATGTGACCATGCAACAGCGACGGAAGATCATTGCCAGAAGGGCGCAGATCTTCATGTGGTTGTACAAAGCGCTAGAGTACGGATCTCCGGCGGAGAGCATTGTCCGACACTTGGTCAGAGAGCCTGCGCTGCGACCGGAGGAGCTCGTCGGCATCCTGCGTCAACGCTACCAAGGGAATGCGGCCCACCAGAAGCAGAAAAGGAACAGCATCGTAAGCAACTGGCAATTTAATGCTAAAGATGGTATGATGGCACAGCTGAGGGACTTTATGAGTCATTGTGAGTTCCTAGAGGATCATGGTGAACCGGTCAGTGTCACACTGCAGATGCAGTTCGTGAAGACCGCCCTGGCAAAGTGTGCAGAGAAGCATTTGTGGAAGCCGTTCTTGGATGCGCAAGTTACCAATCCATCGCTGGAGTGGGACGACTTCGAAGCGGCCTTCGAAAGGAGAGTCATCGCTAATGAAGAGCAGAGGATGGCTACCAAAGAGGAGGCGGTGATGTGGGCGAACGGGCAAGCGAAAGGTGGCAAGAGCGACAAGGGGGATAAGGGCGGCAAGAGCGATAGGCCGAAGCTGGAGTGCTACAACTGTTCAAAAGGCCACAAGTACTTCAGGTACATGGAGAAGTGTCGCATACCTGGGCACGAGCATGTAGGCAAGTCGTGCCCAACGCTCAAGGACAGGTACCGCGAGAAAATTCCTAAGGAAGAAAAACCGAAGAAAGATGTCGCGGCAAATGGAGGGAGAGACCAAGGACGCAAAGGTTCTGGTGCCCCGAAGAACCCCCCCGCCGCGGCCGTGTCGTGTATGGCGTTTGATCTAAGACGTCAAAGGCGAGCAACGATGGTGATCCTGTTCCAAGATATGCAGTGGGTGAGGAGGAGTACCTGGCTCCGGCGGCGGATGGTTCGGGACTGCGGGTGATACCTAAGAAGGGTGAGAAGACGTGTGGGTATGCATTTATGGCTCAGAATGAGACGAGGTTCGTTTTTGTGGCACCACCGGAGAGCGAGGCTGAAGGGAACCAAAGCAATGGGACGGTGAACGTGGCCGACTTCTTTACGGTGTTCAACAATGCTCCCCTGGCGGAGCTGCATTGGTGGAAGTGGTACTACAATCTCCGCATCTCTCCGGACGAATGGGAGCACTGGGCTAGTGGACTGTCGGGGGCTGAACCTGTGGCAAAGACACGCCGGTACCCTTGGAATGTGAAGCGTGTAGTGTCACCCAGCCTGCCAAGCCCAAGATGTGCTCCAGATGCAAAATGGTGGCGTACTGCGATAGAGAGTGCCAGAGAATCGACTACCTAGCCCACAAGGAGTTCTGCAAATGGACGCAGAACGAAGGCAAGGAAGACTGGGCTAAAGTCGTCGAGAGTGGCCGCGAGCCTCGGGGGTTGGGACCTCATAGTCTGAATGAAACGAGACGAAGAGGGGATGTGGCCTACAGAAGGCTGCTGAGGTATTGTACCGTCAGACTGGACGTGGGGGAGAGTGCTATGGCGCTACAACCGAGGTACAACGACATCTTGCTGCTGATGGGCCCGCCCAAAGAAGCAAACGAGTATGTACAGGCGAGATGGGACATACTGCAAGAGGCGAAGAGACATGTGACCTCGGAACCGGAACGGGTGTTGCTACGTGCCAAAGAACGTTACTTCCCCTGGGTATATCAACTGTCTTCGATTGAGGCGGCTACAGAGCAGGCGTTGGCGCAACGACGTGCTGGGCTAAACACATCAGCTACGACAATGGGTCGAAGTGGTGGCACTAGTGATGTGATTGCAGGACAGGGGGAGTCGGCTTACAGTGAAAGACGAGTTGGACGATGGGAAGAGGAGCGAACGGTCATCACACCAGAGGGCGGTGGAGGTGATCCAGTACCCCGGAATGTGATGGATGATGAAAAGAAGCCACCAAACACGCCGCCTGCGCAGGTTGGTTAGCGACAATGCACAAGATGGTGATGTGGAAATGACCGAGGAAGGGAGGTCTATGCAAGAAGGAGGGCTGCATCGCGATGGGGAGGTACCTCTACTGGTGGAGAAGAAGACAAGGGACCTACAGCTCACATGGCTTTTGAAGATGGAGTAATGGGCGGGCAGGACCTGTATGAAGTCTATCTTGACTGCGGGTCGTCGCAGCACATGGTTCCGATAGAAGACGCCCTAAGCAAGATTGGACAGGAGGAGGGGTGGCAGTGAGAGGGATCTCTGGGCTCGTCAAAACTGTGGCGATGGGGGATACGTCGTTTACAGGCATGAATGGAGAAGGTGGGCAGCAGGAGGTGGAGATGGGGGAGACCTACGTCTTACCTACCCTTGATCATACGCTATTCTCATCTGGTCGCCTACAGCGAACGGGTTACACAATAGTAATGCAAGATGATGAATTCTTCGTGATGAGGAAGAAGGTTATGGTAGACGCATGCGAAAAGATTTTGACTGGGAGCTTCGATGCTGATACGTGTCAATACCGGTTTCACATGGCGAACCCACCTGGATGGAGGAAAGAGAAGAAGGAATGCTCACCGTTCCCCAATGCAACACTGCGTTTTGGTCTACCAGCATGAAACCAAGTATACGGTGAATGAGTGAGATAAATGGCATATTTCACTTCGGGGAGACGATGGCACGTCAGTTCCTTGAAGCAAAATGGGCTGACACCGAAGGAAAGGCGTCTACCCTGAGGTGTGATTGCTTGGCCTGTTCTACCACTAAGATTACTAAGCACTCGTCATTTAAGGGGGCGTCGCTAACGCTATGTGCAAAGACGGGAGAGGACTGGAGTGCAGATGGTACCGGTCGTATACCGTTTCCGTTGTACGGCAACACGCCGTATTGCCTGTTGTTTGTGGAGAACGTGTCTGGATACCTGAAAGGGCATTGGAACCACACGAGGGCATCAGACATTGCTGTCAAGCAGCTGGCTGCTGTGAGGGTGTGGTCGAAGACCCAGACGGGGACCGACATGAAACAGTTCCGGACGGACAAAGAGTGGATCTCGAATGCGGTGAAAGATTTCCTCAGAAGTGAGGGGATTGAGCCCCGGTTACCCGTTCGTGTGGACCCTAATAAGGATGCATATGCTGAGGCAGGGATTCACATTGTTTTCTTATTGGCAGCTACGTTGCTAACCGCAAGGAGTGTGCCTGTCTACTTCTTACCTCTGGCGGTCGACTATGCTATCTTTCTCATCAACATGCAAGCGAGAGCAGGGGCAAAGATGACGAGGCACGAGATGTTCTACAAAGGCCAGCTCCACCCTTCTCCATCCTGAAGCCTTTTGGGTGCTTATGTGTGTACTACAAGGGTGGCAAGAAGGGCCAAGAGAAGGGAGTGCCGGGAGTGTTCATGGGGGTGAGCACAGAGGAGTCAGCCTATAAGGTGTGGATTTACTACAAAGGTAAGCTGGTGACGACGGCGGACATGGTCGTCAGGGACTCTACTGTACATGGCTGGCCTACTCTCTACCCACGGGGCAAGATGGCATCGTCACTGCAACACAGCTTCCAAACTGCCAACCCAGTTCAAGAGAAGGGGGCCGAAAAGGGCGAAAAACCCGGTGCATTTTTTACTGCAAGTGAACAGCGACTGTTAGACAAATTGCTGGAAGTGGTAACTGTTGAAGATAAAAATGATACCGGGGAAGAGGGGTGCATAGTGGAAGACGTGGCGGACGGACCGGAAGTGTTTTCTGCACGTGATGGTGTTCCAACTGACGAAGCTGGGGTTGTGGAGCTGGTGGTCGTTGGGGACGAGGGGTCGAGTAGTGGTCGTGCCAGAAAGGTGGGAGCAGGGGCTACTGATGGGAAGGTCGGAAGGGCAGCTGCTGGTGCACCTTTGCCTCGTTCAGGAGCATTGCAGGGTCGTGCTGGAGCGGACCAGAAGAGAGATGCAAGGGGGGTGCCAGTGGTGTGGACAGGTAACATCATTGACACATCCAACATAGTTGCAGGGGTGAGGAGCAGGAAGCCAACGAAGCCAACTAACTTCCGCTCTGGTGCATACTTGGTGACGGTCCCGATTCCTCATCGAGAGGCTACTGCCTCAGGCAAATTTAACGACTCAAGGTTCAAGGACATCGACAAGCACCTCAGGTTGGGTGCTATCGTGGAGCGTCATGTGTCAGAGAAGCCTCCGGGGCAACCACTGGTCCCAACAAGGTTTGTCGACTTTGAAAAGCGAGAGACGGTCGATGGTCAGGTAGTGGATACAAAGTCAAGGATTGCTGGCATTGGTTTCCGACAACCGGCGTGGCAGTACGATAGAGTGGATCTACCGACGTGTAGAGTTGAGTTGGTGTGGTCTACGTGTGCTCTTGCGGTATTGCAGGACCTTGATATATTTGGAATGGACGAGGAGAGTGCGTTCCCGCAGGTAAAGCTGCGGGTACCGGTGTGGCTGCAACCTCCGGCTGGATACGCGCCACCTAATGTGGTATGGGAAGCTCTTGGGGAGGTCAACGGTTTGAAGCCCTCTGGCCACATTTATTGGAACGACCGAGTGGTTCCGACTCAGAAGAAGATGGGCTTCGTGCAGAGCATCCTGGAGCCGGTCATGTTCGGAAGGATTGATCCTGAGACGAAGAAGACTGAAGTATTGACGTACCATGTCGATGATAACATTCATGCTGCAGCGTCTAAGGCAAGCCGAAAGGAGTATGTGGAGAAGCTCAACGAGGAGTGGGGGAACGTGAAGGATCTAGGCCCGGTCAAACAGTTCCTCTCGCTTGAGTTTGAGGTTAGTAGGAAGGGTGGAGAATACACCGTATCTATCTACCAACGCGAGTATACGGAGACGTTGATGGCAAGGTTCAAGAGGAGCGACGGGCGTCCATGGATGCCGGCCAAGACGCCGTGGTTGCCGGAGGGATCGAAGATGGTGCCGGTGCTGGGGGAGTACTCGCCACAGGAGATTGTAGGGAGTTACATCTACTTGAAAGCGAGTTGCCCGGAGTCGGTTCTTCCGTTGAGTTACCTGGCTGAGCATCAGTCCGACAGGAGCAAGTTCGATTATCGAGCGGCGGAGCAGCTATTGCCCTATTTCCTGTTCGTCAAGAACAGGGGTGTTAAGTTCTCGTCGAAGGGCAACCGTACGCCGGAGGCGGACTCAGATTCGTCCTTAGTAAATGGAAGTCGCATGTACTCGCGAACAGGGGGTGTGGTGTTCCTGGCGGATGGGCCTGTGATGGTGAGGGCTTCCAATCAGAAGCATTTGGCCACAGGCACGCAAGAGAGTGAAACCTATGCGGCTTCGGAGGTGTTGCATGATCTTGAGTCGGTGCGTAATATGATTCGGGCTCTGCCTTGGTCGGATGAAAACCCATTGAAATACGAGTTGATGGCGACGCCGACTCTCAATGTCGACAATCAGGCTACGGTGTATACTGCGCCGGAATCGGTGTTTGGTAAGAAGCTGCGTCATATTGCTCTGATGCATTACCATTTGACTGAGGCGATGAGGAAGGGGGAGGTTATGATGCGTTGGGTCCCATCAGCAGACAATTGCGCCGATGTTCTCTCAAAGAAAATCGCTAGCCCCTCCTTGTTCAAGAAGGGGGCAGACAGACTGTCTGGACATCAGTCCAAGTAAGCATTACTGAGGATGCTTATGCCTTTGCTCATTAGAGGTGTCCTATGACTCTAGTGATAAGGTTAGAATATATTTGTGACTTCTACCTCACTAGTGACTTTATTGGTAACTACCTCTGAAATTAGGGGGAGCTTTACATTGCAATAACGGTTACAATAATTTCTGACAGCAGTTACTAGTGATATGACAGTTACGTCATTTATTATATGTCGATAGGACTGATTTACCAATTATTTACGACTGACCTAATTAATGAATTTGGCATTGTCAGCCAGTCACATGTTATGGTTTTGCCACCTTCAGTTTGGCGGTAATAATTTTACTCAATAAATCTCTCACAATCTGTTCAACTGCGAACTACCAAAGTATCCCGTCTTCAACCCGGCCTCTGTCAACTAAGCTACCGGATTTATCAATACATTGAGCCTCGCCTACCGCGTGGAGGCAACAACAGGCTCAAGATCCGGAGTTTAAGGAACTCATACAGTTGTATCAGAACCCGATGAGCTAAATGACGAAAGCGATCAAAGATCAAATGAAGGAGATGATGGAGAGATGGTCTACTGTGGTACAAGGGCCTTCACGGTCGCTATGCGTCACAGCCGGACAAATGGGCTCTTTGGGTACCGGAGAGTCTGAGACGATTTATATTTGTCGCAGCCCACAATTGCCCACTTTTGGCGCATCCGGGTCGACAACGAACTCACATGTTCGTAGCGAGCGATTCTGGTGGAAAAGATGAAGAGGAGATAGATCAGGCGGTGGATGCATGCATCCCGTGCAAGATAAACAAAACACCACTGAAGGCAAATTTCGGCCTGATTGGCGAATTTCCTCTTCATGCGGGGATGTTTGAGTTTATACACATTGATCATGTGGGACCTTTCCCAGAATCGAAGGATGGTTACAAATACCTCCTCACGGCTATTGACAGAGCCACCAACTATGTGTGGATCATCCCTGTCAAAGACGTTACCGGCAAGACGACGGCCGAGGCGCTGATCGATAGGATCATCTCACAGATCGGAGTACCAAGAAAGATATGTTCTGATCGAGGCTCGGACTTTAATAACGAGGTCATCGACAAACTATCTAAGTATTACGGGATGAAATGGCAATATGTTACTGCCTATAACCCGCGAGCAATGGGAAAATCGAGCGGGTACACAGACCCCCTCAAAGCCTCACTAAAGATGTATTGCACGAAGAAGGAGAATCAAAGAGCATGGGTCGAGGCAGCACCATCATTTGCGTTTGCAATGAACTGTCTACCCTCTACGGCGTTAGGAGGCTCGAAGAGCTCAATCTCGCCATATCAGTTAGTATATGGGCGTGAGCCTGATATCCCGACTTCGCTCCTTCACCCAAAAGACACTTGGGCGGATGCGTATGAGTTGTTTGGGATGAGAGTTAGAGTGAAGATGGAGGCGGAACAAATAGTCAGGGCGCATAGAGAGGCGGAGCGCCGAAAGACTGATGCTGAGGGGTGCGACAAGCGCACTTGGATCAGATCAAATTCCAGGTCGGGGATATTGTACTGTTGTATCATCCTCAGTTCCCGAAAGGAGTCAGCTCTAAGCTGTTCACTCACTGGAAAGGACCTTATCAGATTATGGAACAGACGGGACCTCTGAACTACAAGATCAGGGGTAGAGGGAAGGTGCAAATTGTGAATGTAAGAAGGCTGATTAAGTATGATCCCTTCTTATTGGAAGATGAATCCGTTGAGGAGGCGTTAAAACGGATGAAAGATGATTTCAAAGAGGTGCCCCCCATCCACAAGGAGGCTGGCATAGACCAAGACGATGTTTATCGGGCACCGATAGCTGAGAAGGAGGAGAGTGAGGTGGACAGTAAGGAGAAGACTGACCGCATAAGCGCGGTGGGAACTCAGTCTAAGTCTCCGCGAGAGCATAGCGGAAAGAAGGAGAAGATCACAGAGGCGCAGCTAAGGAGAGCGCGGAATGATCTTATCAACGACCAACCGAGGAAGGCGATGAGGTCGATGGGATCAAAGGACGTCCACCAGGAGGAGGAGGGGACGGACACTGACCCAAACGCGGGCAACGTTGAGATTGTCCATGAGCGATGGAAGGAAGGCGATGCGATAGCAACCATCGCATGGGTGAAAGATGCTTTCTATCTGATGAGACCAGCGGAAGAACATGTCGCTGATGACACTCTCTCAGACTTATACTTGATGCGGGTCGTGGCGGTCCCACGACAGATGCGTGTCACACTGACACTCAAAATATCATCAGCCGCAAAAATATTACAACCGATACTCCAGTTTTGGAGAAGTATGGACCCGGTTGAGGATCCAAAGGCAAGACATTATCTGCCAGTATATAAAGACGCAAAAAGTCTCGAGACATGGGATGATACAATTACTCTCAGAGACAAGGATTACATTGCGTGGACCATTCAGACACTGCCAAGAGGAGTGCTTGATATCCCTTTTGAATTATCGTTGGGCGGAATCCCTAATAAGATCTGGGACATTCTCGAACAGTCAAAGTTTGATCTGACCTTTGTTGGTGGTCCTCCACCAGGTAAAGAAATCCGCGCCAGACGACGAAGGCAGTAACAAGGAAACTATTTTTCTTTATGCGTCTCAAACAAACTGGTTGATTGCCCACGGCGTATCATGATTTGATCATGTATCATCAGTTATCAATATGAATATTAAAAAGACTCAGTGATATAACTTGGCATTCGATCGCAACATACGAGTGCAAAAGGTCGATCGACGATGATACTACACCGTATACGGGGATCGCTAGTGTATTGAGCGATGGTGTTCCCGGGTATGACCCTTTCCAAGTCCTGAGATGATGTTCTCGAAAATGAAATGTTATCTGAAACTTTCATTAAATTATTTTTTACGATAGATTATATACTGTCGTACCTGAGCACGGTCAATCTCTACTTGTGTCGGTATATTGCAGGGTCGGGTACATACACCTCGACTTCGGATATAGCTATTAGGACTGGCCCCCTAATACTATATCATAGGATATCCGCCTTATACAAGGGTATGTCATTAAAAAAAAGACAATTTACTTACGATCTCCCTGTGAATAATAATAATCATAATAATAATAATAATAGTGTATCTCCTGCCAATTGCTGAGCCAAAAGGCCATGTGCATCCAGTCCTCCATTCCATAAGGAAAGTCTCCACACCAATCGGTGGAATAAAGGAAGTGACTGCATAGAACATTACTCTAGGAGCTTTATACCAATCAGCCCATGGAAAGGACCGATGGCCTATGTACTCCCTAATAAAAAAATAATAATAATAATAATAATAATAATAATAATAATAGGCTTCCTCAGACTATAGCATCAGATCCAGATCCTGGACATGTGCCTCCATAATAATAATAATAATAATAATGATAATAATAATAATAATAATAGTGCTTCTCTGTCAATGGCTGATGCATTTCTGCACATGCGCCTCCATCGTCTCACCCGTGAGGGGAGTATGAAGAATTGACGATAGGCTGTAATGACACCCCCGCAAGGGCAGTTTCAACACTTCCAGACGGACCGGTATGTTCAATGAAAATACTGGTCCAGACGGACCGGTATGTTCAATGAAAATACTGGTGGCACCGACGGGAATCGAACTGGCGACAGGGCCCAGATGGTAGAACTTGACCACTGGGCTATCACGGTGTCCAAAATAATAATAATAATAATAGTGCTTCTCTGTCAATGGCTGATGCAAATCTGCACATGCGCCTCCATCGTCTCACCCGTGAGGGGAGTACGAAGATTTGACGATAGGCTCTAATGACACCCCCGCACGGGCAGTTCCAACACTTCCAGACGGACCGGTATGTTCAATGAAAATACTGGTGGCACCGACGGGAATCGAACTGGCGACAGGGCCCAGATGGTAGAACTTGACCGCTGGGCTATCACGGTGTCCAATAATAATAATAATAATAATAATAGTGCTTCTGTGTCAATGGCTGATGCATTTCTGCACATGCGCCTCCATCGTCTCACCCGTGAGGGGAGTACGAAGAATTGACGATAAGCTCTAATGACACCCCCGCAAGGGCAGTTCCAACACTTCCAGACGGACCGGTATGTTCAATGAAAATACTGGTCCAGACGGACCGGTATGTTCAATGAAAATACTGGTGGCACCGACGGGAATCGAACTGGCGACAGGGCCCAGATGGTAATATATAATAACAATAACAATAGACTTATCAGTCAATTGGCCTTTGATCCTGTCGGACATGTGCCTCCATTGGTAGCACGGGACCGTTCGGTGACGCGGCTCCGCTCCAAAGACTCGACTGGCAGTGCAATGTGCAAATGAGCGTGCTGTGCATGTGCAAGTGGGTGCAAGGAGTGAGAGGAGTTATCTGCCGAGAAGAAGCCGCGACGCTGCGCTGACCTCCACCTACAACAGATCTAGCCAGACATTCTACCTGACTAGGCCTTCCCCTCCTTCTACCCACCTCCTGAACGACCGTGAGGTCGATCACCTCCTCCTCCTCCTCCGCCCCCTCTGCCTCCCTGATCTGCGCCTCCAACTCCTCCCACTCCTTCCATATGGTGGCAACAAACCTTCCTAACTCCTCCTCCACCTCTTCTGGGACAGGGATAAACAAAACGCCGAGCATCGCCGCCATCTTTTCATCCCCCCCTTCAGCCATTCCTCTTTGAAGAGCCTCATCTCCTCCTCTGCCTCCCGCAGTTCCCTGTGCTAAAGCCTCCTCGATTCAGCATGAGGGGCTGCCGGGCTTGCGCCTCATCGATAAACTTAAACAGTGCCTCACGAGAGCTCGCAAACGTTGGGCAATGCAGCAGGAAGTGACGTAACGACTCGTTAACCTCAGTGCCACACAAGGCGAAACAGCTTGAGCAGTCCGGCGAGCATGAGCCAAATTTGGATCGGTAGAGGCGAAGGCGATTGTTGCAGCTCAATAATCGCCTTCTGATAAGGTTGTGACTTCCCCCCTCCAGCGCCCGCCAACGTGGGAAAGCAGAGCGGGAAGACATCTGGCTAAGCAGCACCCTAAGCCCATCAGAGGGCTTAGCCTGCCGCTCCCAGCCAGCTACTTCCTGCCGGACAGACCATTGCTTTACCACCTCGTTCCAGTTCGCCAGAGCGGCCCGCCAGTCCTTATCATCTACCGTGCCATCTTCGTTCACGACCCGCTTGAGCGCATCCAAGCCCTCCCGCAGCCTGTGATCTGCTAAGATCAAATTTTCCGTATCTTCCTTCCATTTGCACCGACCCGTGTTGTAAAGCCTGCGTGTTAGCGCTGTGTTGCCCAGTAACTCGATGCGCCCTAGGAACCGAAGCCGGGCCGCCTTGGCAAGGATGCTAAAACTCGGCGTGCGGCCTAAACCCCTGGTGATGCAGCCGCTTGTGCGCGTACCAACACCCAAGATGACCCGCAGGGGCGCTACCAACGCGCCCTCCAGCTTACTCAGCTTGTTGGCGCCCGGCAGATCCCAAAAAGCCGATGCGTAAAGCAACTTTGCGCCAACCATTTGCTGCCAATTCATCAGCCGAAGACGCGCTGGAACTTCATGGGCAATCCAGAGGGGGTAGCAGGCAGCCGTTCCCGCTACAGTGATTTCCGCCGCCCGCTTCGCTTGCGGTTTATCGGAGAGGGTGTCCGTGAGCAGAACTCCCAGGTATTTGTAGTGGTCGGTGACGTTGAGAACCTTGCCCCGGAACCTCACGCATGGGGGCGACTTTTTTGACTTGGCGTGCCCGTATATCGGCATGACTTCCGTCTTGCCCGGTTTCAGGTTGATTTCAAGCCGATAGTCCTCCACGAATGTCGCCACGACATTTACAATCTGTTGAAGCTCCGTGACACTATGCGCAATTACCGCAACGTCGTCGGCGTAAAGCAGGGTCCGTATGTCTTCGATGCGGTTGAGGTCCTCGATCTCCAACTCTTTCGCGATTCGGACCGTTAGCTCATCCATGAAGACGTTGAACAGCGACGGTGACAACGGCGACCCTTGCTGAACTCCCATCTCTTCCAGCACTTCACCAGTGAGTTCGCCATCGACTAGCACTCGCGATGACGTTCTTCGGTAAAAACGCCGCAGAATGCGATAGAACTTGCCCTGTACCCCCATCTGGGTCAGCCTCTGAAACAACCCGGCCCGCCAAACCGTAGGGAATGCCTTTCTCAGATCCACGAACAAAACGAAAGAACGGAGGCCAGCTTGTTGTCTAAGGCGCAGACGCTCCTTAAGGACAAAAATCTGGTCCCCCGTACTACGTTTTGGCCGGAACCCACCCTGCTCTGGGCGAAGCCTGCCCGGCTGATCGATGAAAGCCGTAAGCCTCGCCGCCATAAGGGACAGATACATCTTACCCAGACAGCTCAGAATCGCGATGTCTCTCCAATTTTCCGGATCGGTTGGGTCGCCTCCTTTTGGGATGTTGACGATAATCGCTTTGCCCCAGTCGCTGGGGGTGTATTCGCACGATTTCAACCAGTTGAAGAAGCGCACCAGAAAGCTCACAATCCGCGTGCCTCCGTACTTGAGCATCTCGTTCTTGATCTTATCCGGTGAGCACGCTTTGTGATTCTGGAGATTTTCCTGGCAGAGCTCCACTTCCTTCTCGGTGTAATCATAGTCCAGCGGGCCCGTCTCAGTCCGGATCTCCTCGGCTTGCGCCATGGCCTCGAATTGGTCGCGCAGGTTGTCGTTATACTGGAAGGTTTCGCGGGCCTTCCGCTCGGGCTCAATCCGCGCTGCTTCCTCATCAGAACCGACTTCCTCTACACATGCATCCTCCAAAAACTGGTTTTCTTTGGGGACCACCATACGTCGGCGGTATTCTTCCCATTTTTGTAGTTTTTCCCGGAGTGTGCATGCCAGAGTGCCATCGGGCTTCCGAACAGGAGCAGAAGCGTTCGACCGCCGAACCCCGCCCAAACGCTTTGACAGCTTCCAGTACGTGGCCATGGTAGCGCTCCTGAAGTTGGCAGCGGTGTCATTCTGGACCCGCTTCCACGCTTGCTCCTTCTTCTCCTTGCATAACCTTCTGACCGCCTTCCTCGCTTCTTTATATCTTTGCCAGGCCTCTCGGTTGGCCTCATTCCTTCGCCAGAGGCCGTATGCCTCTCTCCGTCGCGCAATCGCTTCCCTAAGACTCTCATCAACCATGCATTAGTAAACCCTGGCCTAATCACCCGAACTCCCAAGACCTTCACGGCTGCGCCCGTGAAAGCTCGGACCACTAAGCTAGCGACCCTATCTACCTCCTGCTGAAGCTCATCCGGGTCCTCCACTGCTGATAGATCTGGGAGGCCATCTGGCAACAGCCCCGATATACCAGCTGCAAAGGTCTCGTCGTACTTCAACCTAAGCTTAGACAGCTCACTCTCCTTACCCTCAACTACCCTGCCTATCAAGCGCTCTGCCTTGAATGCTTTGTACCTCTTTACCTGCCTTTTGGGGGGTGGCTGTCCCCCCCAGACCAGTTCCGCCCACACAGCTTTGTGGTCGGTATCAAGGTCTACCTAGTCGACGCCGAAGCTCGCCTCCTCCGCCAGCTCGGAAGAGACGCAGATGTAATCCAGCAGATGCCTTCGTCCACCTACATTTTCCTGCCTAGACCACCAATATTTGTCCCCCCGTGGTTGCGAAAACCCACTGAGATTGCGCAACCCCGTGGCAACAAGCATCGCAGCCAGCAACTCACCATTCTCACTCCTAACCCCTCTACCCCTCTCATCTATCTCGCCAAAGAGGCCCACCACTCCCTCGTCCCGCGCTATTCTGGCGGGCCCCAGCTTAGCATTAGCATCACCAACCGTAACCACATGACCTTTGGTGGCGAAGTAGGAGACGGCCGCCTGCCACGCCTCATAGGCTGCAATAGATTCCTCTCGTTGATTTTCTTGGGGGAAGTAGCCGTTGCCGACGAACACATCCGACGCCGTCGCGCTCCCAGACGACAGCCTCACCCACAATTGCTGTGGGTGTGGAACAGGCGCCTGTACAATGGTAGCGCACGGTGCCAGATAGTTGGCCACCAACGTCAAGACTCCCCCCAAGAGACGCGAGCCCGCACCAGTTGCAGCCGCTTTGCCGAGGACTGCGAAGCCGTCGACTTGGAGCTTCTCCACCTTCTGCGACGATAGGTTGTGCTCCTGGACTCCGACGATCACCCAGCCTCGCTCCTTGTAGTGCTCCGGCCATTCCCCAAAGCCTGGGCTATCCGCACCCACTTTGCCTTGCCAATTATGTGAGGCCACCCTCAGTGGGAAGCCTTTCACAAATTGGGAAGAACGAAGCTGGTGCCGATGCCTGCGCTTCTATCGAGGTAGGTGTCGTGGCAAACCACCCTGCGTCCGATAAACGCTGCAAATGAGTCATCTACCGAGAGCACAGAGTGACAGGCCCGTGCACGTGTACCCACCACCCCATAACCCTCCGCCAGAGCAACCCCATGGCATCCGCAGGATGAGCACGAAGAGTGCTGAGAGAGAGGGTGAGCCAGGAGCCCCGCTCCGGTCCGTCGTTACTTTGGTCATTTAGTCGTTTCAAGGCTTGTGGTAAGGTGTAGGGCCTCTCGCCTTCGTACAAACTCCGACCGACAGTAGTTTGGTTGACCATCCTTCGCGGTGACCCTCTGAACACAACCCCCTCCCCCAGTGCCCACCCCTTGTGATTCCAGAGGCCACCCCGAGCCAAGAGCCATGAGTATGATGAGCAACTCACATGAGTTACTCTCAGTAATTGGGACCCGTCTCATAAATCAATGGAACGCTTGTCGTGCGCCCCTCATAGGCTCAGCCCGCCCATGTGAAAGCTAGGCCTCGCCCAAAGCAAAGCAAACCAAAGCAACAAAAGAAAAAACAAAAAAAAAAAAAAAAAAGAAAAAAAAAAAAAAAAAAAAAAGAGAGAGAGAGAGAGAGAGAGAGAGAGAGAGAGAGAGAGAGAGCGAGGCCGCCGTGGCTCGCCCGCAATCCAGCTGGGTGCACCTCGTCACAACCACTCATCGGCGTGAGCTCATAGCTGTGTGCGACATAGGTACAAGAGCAAGAGGAGAAACAGTGTGCCAGCGTGGATGTGTGGGTGAGGCAGTGCGGTGAGGCAAAGCAGCGATGCCAGTCGAATCCCTGGAGACGGAACCTAGCATCAAAAACATCGTATAAGTCTACCCCAGGCCTCCATCCACCGAGTGGTGAGCTCGATAAAAGAAGACCCGAGTGGGGTTATTTAAAGCTCAACCCTTAAAAAAGCATAAACATGTACGCCGCCAGGAACCCAGCAACAATAACATAGCAGCCAGGAACCCAACAACAATAACATAGCAGCCAGGAACCCAACAACAATAACATAGCAGCCAGGAACCCAACAACAATAACATAGCTTCCGTAACCAGCCTTCAGGAACCCGCCTCAGTTACCCGCCCCCGTAACCAGGCCAGAGACGTGACGTACTATGCATCATTGAGGTGTCGTGGCAAGCCACCCTGCGTCCGATAGAAGCTACAAAAGAGTCATCTACCGAGAACACTAAGTGACAGGCCCGGTCACATGCACCCAACACGTCCCGACCCTCCGCCAGAGCATCCACATGGCATCCGCAAAGTGAGCACGAGGGGTTCTGGGAGAGAGGGTGAGTCAGGAGCCCCGCGTCCAGGCAGTCGCTACTGTGGCAGTTGAGTGATTTCAAGGCTTGTGGAAATGTGTGGGGCCTGTCGCCTTCATACCCACTCATACCGACAGTAGTTTAGTTAACCAACCTGTCCAGTGACCCACTGAGCCCGACCCCCTCCCTCAGATAACCCCCACCCCCCGCACTCACCCCGAGTGATACCAGAGGCCACCCCGAGCCAAGAGCCGTGAGCGTGGTGAGAGAGCTTCTCTCAGTAAAAGTTCCCGTCTCATGAATCAGTGGAGCACTGATTATGTACCCCTCATAACAAGCCGCCAACGGCCCCAACCCCGCCGTGTGGCGGTGACACCCAACCATGTATTGGTGCCCCCCAAATAATAATAATAATAATAATAATAATAATAATAATAATAATAATAGTGCTTCTCTGTCAATGGCTGATGCATTTCTGCACATGCGCCTCCATCGTCTCACCCGTGAGGGGAGTACGAAGAATTGACGATAGGCTCTAATGACACCCCCGCAAGGGCAGTTCCAACACTTCCAGACGGACCGGAATAATAATAATAATAATAATAATAATAGTGCTTCTCTGTCAATGGCTGATGCATTTCTGCACATGCGCCTCCATCGTCTCACCCGTGAGGGGAGTACGAAGAATTGACGATAAGCTCTAATGACACCCCCGCAAAGGCAGTTCCAACACTTCCAGACGGACCGGTATGTTCAATGAAAATACTGGTCCAGACGGACCGGTATGTTCAATGAAAATACTGGTGGCACCGACGGGAATCGAACTGGCGACAGGGCCCAGATGGTAGAACTTGACCACTGGGCTATCACGGTGTCCACAATAATAATAATAATAATAATAATAATAATAATAATAATAATAATAATAATAATACTATATCTGAGGCGTACTGATGCAGCTAATGGCATATCCTCAACGGACATAAGCCTCCAATACCCTTGTTCGAGGTCCTCCACCCCCCCGTGTCAGTCTCTCGCCTGATGATCGGGGCCACCGATGGAGCTCCTGAGGGCAAGACTGCACTAAGCCGAGGTTATTCCGCAGTCCCAGCAACCTCTTGCAAGACGTCACCGAATGTACAAGTGCATACACCAAGCGCGGTTGCTAGAGCTGCCTCGAAACCCCACCCATAACAATCTGGTGTCTGCTGGGTCCTGGGCTATCAACCAGCATATGCGGAGTTACCCTCCTCCCCAGCATCTACCACCAAAGGGTTATGAGTCACAGTTTAACGCCTTGAGGCCATTGGGCTGAATAATAATAATAATAATAATAATAATAATAATAATAATAATAATAATAATAATAGTGCTTCTCTGTCAATGGCTGATGCATTTCTGCACATGCGCCTCCATCAATAATAATAATAATAATAATAATAATAATAATAATAATAATAATAATAATAATAATAATAGTGCTTCTCTGTCAATGGCTGATGCAAATCTGCACATGCGCCTCCATCGTCTCACACGTGAGGGGAGTACGAAGAATTGACGATAGGCTCTAATGACACCCCCGCAAAGGCAGTTCCAACACTTCCAGACGGACAGGTATGTTCAATGAAAATACTGGTGGCACCGACTGGAATCGAACTGGCGAAAGGGCCCAGATGGTAGAACTTGACCACTGGGCTATCACGGTGTCCAAATAATAATAATAATAATAATGATAATCAGTGATAGGAAGAAGAAGAAGATCAAGGGGGAATACGGCACCATGTTGCTTGTATTAATATTTTTCAAGTTATTAATAATGGTAATACATTTGTTCTTGACATACTGCCGAAAAAAAAAAAAAAAAAAAAAAAAAAAAAAAGTTGAGGGAAAGAGTTCAAAATTTACAAGAACGGCTAGAGAATCGCTTTGACGTGCCGTATGAGGATTCATCTATCGGTAGTATATTAGCGTCTATCCGTGGGTCGATGCGCTGTGTGGCATGACTCCACATGATATCGCATATTTTTTGCAGAAAGAAATCAGAAGGTGTATGACGAAAATGTTATTTCCGTCATAAAATCGGGAGGTGGTACTGTTGGCATCACCCCCCGGCTAGCAGGTAAAAAGTACCATTTTCCTGATGACAGGTGCAGCAGACTGTTTTTCAGTATTATGACCTGATGCAATTTTATTTCTGGTCTGTTGCCGTTTTCCTTTTCGGCTTCACTGAGCTAATATAACGAGACATCATTTCATTCTTGAGGACTGTGTTTGGTTGTATTACAGACTTTTTATTGAGCTATCGTTGGGGGCATTACAATTTTATTATAATAAAACAGTGCTTGCGTAAAAGAAAATCATCAAGTTTTGAGTCAAAGAAAATTTTTTTAAGTCAAGGTGGGTCGGTCAGTTGTTAAAAGTCTATTTAATAAAATGCGGACGATAGTAAGCTCTCGTGACTCGGAGTCCGATCCGAGTGTTTCTTGGCTTGACAACTCGTGTCCGACTAGGAGTCAGTGACGGTTAACGGTATATAATTTAGTCACCGACGTAGTACTGTACCATAATTAAGTAACGGCGGCGGCGGCGGCGGCGACGACAACGACACGTGACAACAACAACAACACAACAACAACAACAACAACAACAACAGCAGCAGCAGCAGCAGCAGCAACAGCAACGAGAACAACAATGGCAGCAGCAAAACAAAACTACAGCTACAACAGCAACCAAAAAACAGAAAAAGCAACAACAACAGTGGAAAACTAGTTTTTTTTTTTTTTTTTTTTTTACTGAATATGAGTTACTGCAGAGAGCCTGTTGGTTGGAAGAGCGTCAGAAGCGGAACATGGGACTAGCATAGGCCACTGAACACCAACAAAAAAGGCATGAGATATGCTGAAGGGGACCAAGACAAGGCGTACTGGGTTGGATGGGTGGATGGGGAACGGCATCAAAGGACGTGAAGGTGGGGCGCAACTTGTCGTCAAGGCACACATAAGCGCCTTTATTTCCCATCCTAAGTATATAATCCACTAGAAAATCGTGTCCATTAATCAAGCAGGTTACGAATCACAATAGTTGGGCGCACTGAATACTGTAACCACTTTCCCCTCATGCATCACCTGGATGTATCAACTTAATTTTTCAGTTTCGTTCAAGACGCACGTGCACCTCATATCCTTCCTCCTTGACCTCGTGCGATCGAATCAGCATTTCTGATTTCAAGAATAAAAAAGGAATGAAATTAAAGACGTTTTAAGGAGAGAGAGAGAGAGAGAGTGTGTGTGTGTGTGTGTAAGCATGCAGATAAAAAACAGAAGAATGGATCTGAAGTCTGGCGTACTCAAATCGTTCTCCTTGAGAAATCGAGCAGACACATCAGGCCCTAATGGAACGTCCACGTAAAGAAAAAGATTTCGCTTGCAGTCCACTCACCGAAAGCCAGTCCAACGCCTCGTTTGCTCGGGGCTGACAAAGAATTCACGTGATGGCAAGCAAACACATGCGCTGCAAACCTCTGCCAATCTCGGGTTGTGGATCGCTCCACAGCATTTCACACATAAGGCCTATTCAGGGACATTCTTGTGGCTCTGTGACCATGCCAACAACACCTGAGTCGGGAGGCTGCCTGAATCTCTCAATTTTCCTCATATCGCTTAACTTGACGCCATCCTCGGAGAATAGACCACCGTGCACCTGACGCCAATAGCAATCATATAGAGGCTAGTTTAGTGAGCGACGGGAGCACCACGAGGACGCCGGATCCAATGACCGCACCCAGCGGCAGCCAGTTGAAACACTAGTGAGCACCACACATAGCCCTTGTTCCTAGCGTAGCGCCTTGAGGGAGCGGACCTCTGTGAAGAGATCGAATGCTTTGGCATCTACTTTCTTCTTGACCTCACCTATTTTTTCAGTAAAAAACCAAAAGCAAATAACAAAAACTCTATCGATCGAATTGTCTGCACCTTCGAAACCATATATGCTGTTCATGTTGAGGCTTTCGTGATTGCCTACAAAGCACACTCGTGTAGAACGCAAACCACACCAAACCCTTGACCTCGTGTCATATGGAAGTGATCAGGGTAAAGATTTTTGAATATCAAAAACGTCAAAATAACCTACAACCAAAAGGTAGACTGAGCCTGTTAAACAAGCAAAGAGCAGAACATGACCTCGAGAGAGAAGGAGCCGCGATCAACGAAATCGCCATTGAACAGGTATGGGTTCCTATGTCGAAGCACACCGTTTGAGAAACATGATCGCCAAACAGGTGGGAAGTAGACGCACTTTTCGGAAGGAACACCATTGAGTTTGAAGATATTTAAGACGTCATAGTACTGGCCTATGAAGCCCCAACCAGAGCGGGATGTGAAACACTATGGCAGCTGTGATAGGACACCATGCGTATCTCCGCACACAGTGAACTTGGTGCCCTCGGGGACAGGAATGTCCTGGCAGAACACAACACTTAAAAGCAAGGTCAGACAGAAAAAAAAGCTAAGACCACAAGTGGAGGCAAAGCTCGGAACAGCTTTATTGAATCTAACAAAATCTTGTAAACATACCTACACCAAGAAGCAGGTAAAGGCAAAAAGAAGACAAGCAACTAAAGCGACTTTCGGTGTAGAAGCTTCTGGTTTCTGAAGCGTTCCTGCATTTGACAAAGTCCACCAATACAGGATGCATAAAAAAACAGCAAAAAAGGAACGACCATGACTTGATCGGCGAATTCAGTTGTGTATTTGTCGTCAAGTCTTGGGCCATCATAGCTAGCTTCCACCTCTGAGATAAGTGACACAACACAGCAAGACTGCGATACACATTACTAGTATTTGGTGAACCCATAGTTTCGAGTTTGACGCTGGAGGAGGGTGTTTCATCTTTGCTGCCACAGACATGATGCGATATGCCCATAAACACATTCCAACTGGCTGGCGTACGTTTCAATGGCTCTTGCAAACGCTTTTTCCTTGATCGCCTTCTTCACTTCCTTGAGCCGCTGCACAGCCACCATGCCGACCGCCTCGTGTGACAAGCCTGCTGGCATCGCGAGTCACCTCTCTGCAGTCGCGGTCCTTGGGGTTCAACTTGGCGGCCTGAGCAACAACATGCTCATCATTTACTCACGCCTTTGAGGGTGAGGTGACGAAAGACACAGGCCAAGCCCCATGCAACCTTGAAAGGACTGGTACTAACAAAAATCTTAGTCTTATTGACTCAAAAGTACAGTACAATTAACTGATTCGGACAAGGAAAATAGTTAGGAGACAAGAGACAAAAGGAAAAAAAAAAAAAAAAAAAAAAAAAAAAAAAAAAAAAAAAAAAAAAAAAAAAAAAAAAAAAAAGGGTGTGTGTGTGTGTGTGTGTGTGGGGGGGGGGGGGGGCAAGTAAGGGAGGAAGGAAGAAAGTAAGCGAGGAAGGAAGGAATCAGGAAGGAAGGATGGAGGAGGGAAGAAAGGAAGGAAGGAAGGAAAGAATGCTCGAGGGGTCTGAAATTCCGGGAAGAGGGGGAAGTTTGTCGGGTTGCACCTTCGCTGCAATTGTTATTTTTTCGGGAAAGAATTTCGGGAAAGCAAACAAAGAAACGCACGGACAAAAAAAAAAAAAAAAAAAAAAAAAAAAAAAAAAAACCCAAAC
>WBZZ01001447.1:187500-217500 GCA_019918135.1 Paulinella micropora
ACTCGACTGGCAGTGCAATGTGCAAATGAGCGTGCTGTGCATGTGCAAGTGGGTGCAAGGAGTGAGAGGAGTTATCTGCCGAGAAGAAGTCCGCGACGCTGCGCTGACCTCCACCTACAACAGATCTAGCCAGACATTCTACCTGACTAGGCCTTCCCCTCCTTCTACCCACCTCCTGAACGACCGTGAGGTCGATCACCTCCTCCTCCTCCTCCGCCCCCTCTGCCTCCCTGGTCTGCGCCTCCAACTCCTCCCACTCCTTCCAGATGGTGGCAACAAACCTTCCTAACTCCTCCTCCACCTCTTCTGGGACAGGGATAAACAAAACGCCGAGCATCGCCGCCATCTTTTCATTCCCCCCCTTCAGCCATTCCTCTTTGAAGAGCCTCATCTCCTCCTCTGCCTCCCGCAGTTCCCTGTGATAAAGCCTCCTCGATTCAGCATGAGGGGCTGCCGGGCTTGCGCCTCATCGATAAACTTAAACAGTGCCTCACGAGAGCTCGCAAACGTTGGGCAATGCAGCAGGAAGTGACGTAACGACTCGTTAACCTCAGTGCCACACAAGGCGAAACAGCTTGAGCAGTCCGGCGAGCATGAGCCAAATTTGGATCGGTAGAGGCGAAGGCGATTGTTGCAGCTCAACAATCGCCTTCTGATAAGGTTGTGACTTCCCCCCTCCAGCGCCCGCCAACGTGGGAAAGCAGAGCGGGAAGACATCTGGCTAAGCAGCACCCTAAGCCCATCAGAGGGCTTAGCCTGCCGCTCCCAGCCATACTTCCTGCCGGACAGACCATTGCTTTACCACCTCGTTCCAGTTCGCCAGAGCGGCCCGCCAGTCCTTATCATCTACCGTGCCATCTTCGTTCACGACCCGCTTGAGCGCATCCAAGCCCTCCCGCAGCCTGTGATCTGCTAAGATCAAATTTTCCGTATCTTCCTTCCATTTGCACCGACCCGTGTTGTAAAGCCTGCGTGTTAGCGCTGTGTTGCCCAGTAACTCGATGCGCCCTAGGAACCGAAGCCGGGCCGCCTTGGCAAGGATGCTAAAACTCGGCGTGCGGCCTAAACCCCTGGTGATGCAGCCGCTTGTGCGCGTACCAACACCCAAGATGACCCGCAGGGGCGCTACCAACGCGCCCTCCAGCTTACTCAGCTTGTTGGCGCCCGGCAGATCCCAAAAAGCCGATGCGTAAAGCAACTTTGCGCCAACCATTTGCTGCCAATTCATCAGCCGAAGACGCGCTGGAACTTCATGGGCAATCCAGAGGGGGTAGCAGGCAGCCGTTCCCGCTACAGTGATTTCCGCCGCCCGCTTCGCTTGCGGTTTATCGGAGAGGGTGTCCGTGAGCAGAACTCCCAGGTATTTGTAGTGGTCGGTGACGTTGAGAACCTTGCCCCGGAACCTCACGCATGGGGGCGACTTTTTTGACTTGGCGTGCCCGTATATCGGCATGACTTCCGTCTTGCCCGGTTTCAGGTTGATTTCAAGCCGATAGTCCTCCACGAATGTCGCCACGACATTTACAATCTGTTGAAGCTCCGTGACACTATGCGCAATTACCGCAACGTCGTCGGCGTAAAGCAGGGTCCGTATGTCTTCGATGCGGTTGAGGTCCTCGATCTCCAACTCTTTCGCGATTCGGACCGTTAGCTCATCCATGAAGACGTTGAACAGCGACGGTGACAACGGCGACCCTTGCTGAACTCCCATCTCTTCCAGCACTTCACCAGTGAGTTCGCCATCGACTAGCACTCGCGATGACGTTCTTCGGTAAAAACGCCGCAGAATGCGATAGAACTTGCCCTGTACCCCCATCTGGGTCAGCCTCTGAAACAACCCGGCCCGCCAAACCGTAGGGAATGCCTTTCTCAGATCCACGAACAAAACGAAAGAACGGAGGCCAGCTTGTTGTCTAAGGCGCAGACGCTCCTTAAGGACAAAAATCTGGTCCCCCGTACTACGTTTTGGCCGGAACCCACCCTGCTCTGGGCGAAGCCTGCCCGGCTGATCGATGAAAGCCGTAAGCCTCGCCGCCATAAGGGACAGATACATCTTACCCAGACAGCTCAGAATCGCGATGTCTCTCCAATTTTCCGGATCGGTTGGGTCGCCTCCTTTTGGGATGTTGACGATAATCGCTTTGCCCCAGTCGCTGGGGGTGTATTCGCACGATTTCAACCAGTTGAAGAAGCGCACCAGAAAGCTCACAATCCGCGTGCCTCCGTACTTGAGCATCTCGTTCTTGATCTTATCCGGTGAGCACGCTTTGTGATTCTGGAGATTTTCCTGGCAGAGCTCCACTTCCTTCTCGGTGTAATCATAGTCCAGCGGGCCCGTCTCAGTCCGGATCTTCTCGGCTTGCGCCATGGCCTCGAATTGGTCGCGCAGGTTGTCGTTATACTGGAAGGTTTCGCGGGCCTTCCGCTCGGGCTCAATCCGCGCTGCTTCCTCATCAGAACCGACTTCCTCTACACATGCATCCTCCAAAAACTGGTTTTCTTTGGGGACCACCATACGTCGGCGGTATTCTTCCCATTTTTGTAGTTTTTCCCGGAGTGTGCATGCCAGAGTGCCATCGGGCTTCCGAACAGGAGCAGAAGCGTTCGACCGCCGAACCCCGCCCAAACGCTTTGACAGCTTCCAGTACGTGGCCATGGTAGCGCTCCTGAAGTTGGCAGCGGTGTCATTCTGGACCCGCTTCCACGCTTGCTCCTTCTTCTCCTTGCATAACCTTCTGACCGCCTTCCTCGCTTCTTTATATCTTTGCCAGGCCTCTCGGTTGGCCTCATTCCTTCGCCAGAGGCCGTATGCCTCTCTCCGTCGCGCAATCGCTTCCCTAAGACTCTCATCAAACCATGCATTAGTAAACCCTGGCCTAATCACCCGAACTCCCAAGACCTTCACGGCTGCGCCCGTGAAAGCTCGGACCACTAAGCTAGCGACCCTATCTACCTCCTGCTGAAGCTCATCCGGGTCCTCCACTGCTGATAGATCTGGGAGGCCATCTGGCAACAGCCCCGATATACCAGCTGCAAAGGTCTCGTCGTACTTCAACCTAAGCTTAGACAGCTCACTCTCCTTACCCTCAACTACCCTGCCTATCAAGCGCTCTGCCTTGAATGCTTTGTACCTCTTTACCTGCTTTTTGGGGGGTGGCTGTCCCCCCAGACCAGTTCCGCCCACACAGCTTTGTGGTCGGTATCAAGGTCTACCTAGTCGACGCCGAAGCTCGCCTCCTCCGCCAGCTCGGAAGAGACGCAGATGTAATCCAGCAGATGCCTTCGTCCACCTACATTTTCCTGCCTAGACCACCAATATTTGTCCCCCCGTGGTTGCGAAAACCCACTGAGATTGCGCAACCCCGTGGCAACAAGCATCGCAGCCAGCAACTCACCATTCTCACTCCTAACCCCTCTACCCCTCTCATCTATCTCGCCAAAGAGGCCCACCACTCCCTCCTCCCGCGCTATTCTGGCGGGCCCCAGCTCAGCATTAGCATCACCAACCGTAACCACATGACCTTTGGTGGCGAAGTAGGAGACGGCCGCCTGCCACGCCTCATAGGCTGCAATAGATTCCTCTCGTTGATTTTTTTGGGGGAAGTAGCCGTTGCCGACGAACACATCCGACGCCGTCGCGCTCCCAGACGACAGCCTCACCCACAATTGCTGTGGGTGTGGAACAGGCGCCTGTACAATGGTAGCGCACGGTGCCAGATAGTTGGCCACCAACGTCAAGACTCCCCCCAAGAGACGCGAGCCCGCACCAGTTGCAGCCGCTTTGCTGAGGACTGCGAAGCCGTCGACTTGGAGCTTCTCCACCTTCTGCGACGATAGGTTGTGCTCCTGGACTCCGACGATCACCCAGCCTCGCTCCTTGTAGTGCTCCGGCCATTCCCCAAAGCCTGGGCTATCCGCACCCACTTTGCCTTGCCAATTATGTGAGGCCACCCTCAGTGGGAAGCCTTTCACAAATTGGGAAGAACGAAGCTGGTGCCGATGCCTGCGCTTCGGTTGAGCCCGCCTGGAGCCCTCCGCCACCCTCCACGGCCCATCCTGCACCCTCCGCCCCAGCTCCTCCAGCTCCCGCATCCCGCCCCACTCCGCCAAGGGAGATTCACCGCTTGAGGCTTAATAATAATAATAATAATAATAATAATAATAATAATAATAATAATAATAGTGCTTCTCTGTCAAATGCGCCTCCATCGTCTCACCCGTGAGGGGAGTACGAAGAATTGACGATAAGCTCTAATGACACCCCCGCAAGGGCAGTTCCAACACTTCCAGACGGGCCGGTATGTTCAATGAAAATACTGGTCCAGACGGATCGTTACGTTCAATGAAAATACTGGTGGCACCGACGGGAATCGAACTGGCGACAGGGCCCAGATGGTAGAACTTGACCACTGGGCTATCACGGTGTCCATAATAATAATAATAATAATAATAATAATAATAATAATAATAATAATAGTGCTTCTCTGTCAATGGCTGATGCATTTCTGCACATGCGCCTCCATCGTCTCACCCGTGAGGGGAGTACGAAGAATTGACGATAAGCTCTAATGACACCCCCGCAAGGGCAGTTCCAACACTTCCAGACGGGTCGGTATGTTCAATGAAAATACTGGTCCAGAAATAGACCGGTATGTTCAATGAAAATACTGGTGGCACCGACGGGAATCGAACTGGCGACAGGGCCCAGATGGTAGAACTTGACCACTGGGCTATCACGGTGTCCAAAATAATAATAATAATAATAATAATAGTGCTTCTCTGTCAATGGCTGATGCATTTCTGCACATGCGCCTCCATCGTCTCACCCGTGAGGGGAGTACGAAGAATTGACGATAAGCTCTAATTACACCCCCGCAAGGGCAGTTCCAACACTTCCAGACGGACCGGTATGTTCAATGAAAATACTGGTCCAGACGGAGCGGTATGTTCAATGAAAATACTGGTGGCACCGACGGGAATCGAACTGGCGACAGGGCCCAGATGGTAGAACTTGACCACTGGGCTATCACGGTGTCCACTAATAATAATAATAATAATAATAATAATAATAATAATAATGTATCTCCTGCCAATTGCTGAGCCAAAAGGCCATGTGCATCCAGTCCTCCATTCCATAAGGAAAGTCTCCACACCAATCGGTGGAATAAAGGAAGTGACGGCATAGAACATTACTCTAGGAGCTTTATACCAATCAGCCCATTGAAAAGGACCAATGGCCTATGTACTCCCTAAATAATAATAATAATAATAATAATGTATCTCCTGCCAATTGCTGAGCCAAAAGGCCATGTGCATCCAGTCCTCCATTCAATCAGGAAAGTCTCCACACCAATCGGTGGAATGAAGGAAGTGACGGCATAAAACATTACTCTAGGAGCTTTATACCAATCAGCCCATGAATAATAATAATAATAATAATAATAATAATATAATAGTGCTTCTCTGTCAATGGCTGATGCAAATCTGCACATGCGCCTCCATCGTCTCACCCGTGAGGGGAGTACGAAGAATTGACGATAGGCTCTAATGACACCCCCGCAAGGGCAGTTCCAACACTTCCAGACGGACCGGTATGTTCAATGAAAATACTGGTGGCACCGACGGGAATCGAACTGGCGACAGGGCCCAGATGGTAGAACTTGACCACTGGGCTATCACGGTGTCCATAATAATAATGATAATAATAATAATAATAATAATAATAGTGCTTCTCTGTCAATTACTGATGCATTTCTGCACATGCGCCTCCATCGTCTCACCCGTGAGGGGAGTACGAAGAATTGACGATAAGCTCTAATGACACCCCCGCAAGGGCAGTTCCAACACTTCCAGACGGACCGGTATGTTCAATGAAAATACTGGTCCAGACGGAGCGGTATGTTCAATGAAAATACTGGTGGCACCGACGGGAATCGAACTGGCGACAGGGCCCAGATGGTAGAACTTGACCACTGGGCTATCACGGTGTCCAATAATAATAATAATAATAATAATAATAATAATAATAATTAGGGGCTGCGCCAACACCTGAAAGAATGGTTTGCAGTGCGCTTGGCGCACCCCCCCCCCCCCCCCCCCCCCCCCGGGCTGGGGTTCCCGGGGGAGAGCCCCCCGGACCCCCCCCTTTCTCGTCAACAGAGTACGTTCAAAACCAGCAGAACGCAAGTGTAAGCTCTGGTGGCACAAAAGCCTAAAATCTCTGGTTTTTGTGCCACCCGCCACCAATTCTTTTTTAATCTCCGAACAGAGCGCACCGAGAGGTGTCGGGTACACCAAACATCAGCCTCAAACTCCCTCAGGTGTGCGCAAACGATGCCTGGTGGCGCAAAAACCTCAATTTTCCGTTGTGTATGCCACCCGGCGCCACGATTTTTATATGTTCGAAGAGAGCTCATCAAGAAGTGTCACCTACACCAAATATCAGCCACTAACTCCCTCTGGTGTGCGCAAACGGCGCCTGGTGGCACAAGACCTCAATTTTCTGGTGTGGGTGCCACCCTCGAAAAAAACTGGTACGTACAATCGCCGGGTTGGGGTTGCCGGGGGGAGGGACCCCCCCCCCTGCCCCGTCGACAGGGTACGTTCGATTGCCGGAGGGCGCCTGGTGGCACACGACCTCAATTTTCTGGTGTGCATGCCACCCGCGACCAAAACGGGTACGTACAATCGCCGGGCTTGGGTTCCCAGGGGGACCCCCGGACCCCTCCCTGCCCCGTCGACAGGGTACGTTCAATTGCCGGAGGCACCGGCAAGTGCTGCTAAAAAACAAGGAAATTTGGCATTCAGAACACTCCCCTAACGCAAATATTTGCGTGAATTCCAAAAACACTATATCAGCATCAACATCGAGTCTGGGGCTAACCACCCTGCCAATATGAGCTCCCAACTTTTCCTGGTTCCCACAAACCATGATTTATAGGGATGGGGGGTGCAAAAATAGGCCAAAAAAACAAGGAATTTTGGCATTCAGACACTCCCCTAACGTTGGAGTAGGGGTTTGGGGGTTTGGGGGGAGGGGGGAAATGGAAATTGTGTTTCCCTCCCCCCCCAACACACACACACACACACCCACCCACCCCCGCATTTCGGCACCCTGTCCCTATAAATCATGGTTTGGAACCAGGAGGAGTTGGGAGCTCATATTGGTAGGGTGGCTAGCCCCAGACTCGATCTTGATGCTGGTATAATTTTTTGGAATTCACGCAAATATTTGCCAGACAGACCAATACTTTCAAAGAAATATCCTTTGAAAATACTGGCACCGACGGGAATCGAACTGGCGACAGGTCCCAGATGGTAGACCTTAACCACTGGGCTATCGCGGTGCCACTAATAATAATAATAATAATAATAATAATAGTGCTTCTCTGTCAATGGCTGATGCATTTCTGCACATGCGCCTCCATCGTCTCACCCGTGAGGGGAGTACGAAGAATTGACGATAAGCTCTAATGACACCCCCGCAAGGGCAGTTCCAACACTTCCAGACGGGCCGAATAATAATAATAATAATAATAATAATAATAATAATAATAATAATAATAATAATATATATTGATCTGTCATGGCTGAGCCCGAGGGCCATGCGCCTCCATCCCTCGACCCAACAGGGACTACAGTGAGTATGTTGGGGAGGGAAGAGTGACTCTAACCATCCTGCATAGAAGGCCCCAAAAGGAAGTCCCTACTACCCGCACAGTGTCGGGTACCTTGCAGGAAATCAACTACAAATGATTGATCTTCCCCGCGTGAGAGCTCCACGAGACTGGGTAGGTCCCGCATGGAGGTACTCACAGGGGTAGCAGACATTTCATGCGGTCTGCCAGCGCATGAGGACGTTTTGTGGTAAGTGTCTGGGACGCCTCGAAACCCGTCACCACCCCTAGATCGCGGAATGTAAATACCCCTTTGATCCCACGTGGTGTATGTCTTATAAAAAACAACACAACGACATGGCCTCGGAACCAACGCAACAGCATAGCCTCGGAACCCACATCGACATAGCCTCGGAACCCACACAACAACAGAGCCTCGGAACCAACACAACTACATAGCCTCGGAACCAACACAACAACATAGCCTCGGAGCCAACACAACGACATAGCCTCGAAACTAGTGGGAAGAGGCCCAACCACCTCCTCTTCCCGTGGGGTGCCATACTGTGCACCCCTCCATAATAATAATAATAATAATAATAATAGTGCTTCTCTGTCAATGGCTGATGCATTTCTGCACATGCGCCTCCATCGTCTCACCCGTGAGGGGAGTACGAAGAATTGACGATAAGCTCTAATGACACCCCCGCAAGGGCAGTTCCAACACTTCCAGACGGGCCGGTATGTTCAATGAAAATACTGGTCCAGAAATAGACCGGTATGTTCAATGAAAATACTGGTGGCACCGACGGGAATCGAACTGGCGACAGGGCCCAGATGGTAGAACTTGACCACTGGGCTATCACGGTGTCCATAATAATAATAATAATAATAATAATAATAATAACTAGGCTGCGCCAACCTGAAAGGATGGTTTGCGGTGCGCTTCGCGCCCCCCACCCCCCCCCACCCCCTCTCGGGCTGGGGTTCCCGGGGGCAGGGCCCCTCGGACCCCCTCTTTAATTTCCCGTCGACAGGGTACGTTCAAGTGCCAGAGGTACCAGCAGAACGCAAGTGTAAGCTCTGGTGGCACAAAAACCTTTAATCTCTGGTTTTTGTGCCACCCGCCACCAAAACTTTTTTATCTCCGAAGAGAGCGCACCGAGAGGTGTCGGGTACACCAAATATCAGCCTCAAACTCCCTCTGGTGTGCGCAAACAGCGTCTGGTGGCGCAAAAACCTGGATTTTCCGGTGTACGCCACCCGGCGCAATATTAATTATATGAAGAGAGCTCATCAAGAAGTGTCAGATACACCAAATATCAGCCGCTAACTCCCTCTGGTGTGCGCAAACGGCGCCTGGTGGCACAAGACCTCAATTTTCTGGTGTGTGGATGCCACCCGCGACCAAAACGGGTACGTACAATCGCCGGGCTGGGGTTCCCGGGGGGAGGGCCCCCCGGACCCCTCCTGCCCCGTCGACAGGGTACGTTCAATTGCTTGAGGTACCGGCAAGTACTCCCAAAAAATAAGGAAATTTGGCATTCAGGACACTCCCCTAACGCAAATATTTGCGTGAATTCCAAAAAAACTATATCAGCATCAACACCGAGTCTGCTAGCCACCCTGTCAATATGAGCTCCCAACTCCTCCTGGTTCCCCCAAACCATGATTTATTGCGACAGGGGTGCAAAAAATACAAGGAATTTTGGCATTCAGGACACTTCCCTAACGCAAATATTTGCGTGAATTCCAAAAAATCATATTAGCATCAACATCGAGTCTGGGGCTAGCCACCCTGCAAGTATGAGCTCCCAACTCCTCCTCGTTCCCACAAACCATGATTTATTGCGACAGGGGTGCGAAAATGCTGGGGGGGTGGACGGGGGTACACAATTTTCATTTCCCCCTTCCCCCAAACCCCCCACCCCCTTCACCAACACCTTTCAGGGTTAATAATAATAATAATAATAATAGTGCTTCTCTGTCAATGGCTGATGCATTTCTGCACATGCGCCTCCATCGTCTCACCCGTGAGGGGAGTACCAAGAATTGACGATAAGCTCTAATGACACCCCCGCAAGGGCAGTTCCAACACTTCCAGACGGGCCGGTATGTTCAATGAAAATACTGGTCCAGACGGATCGGTATGTTCAATGAAAATACTGGTGGCACCGACGGGAATCGAACTGGCGACAGGGCCCAGATGGTAGAACTTGACCACTGGGCTATCACGGTGTCCAATTATAATAATAATAATAATAATAATAGTGTATCTCCTGCCAATTGCTGAGCCAAAAGGCCATGTGCATCCAGTCCTCCATTCCATAAGGAAAGTCTCCACACCAATCGGTGGAATAAAGGAAGTGACGGCATAGAACATTACTCTAGGAGCTTTATACCAATCAGCCCATGGAAAGGGACCGATGGCAATAATAATAATAATAATAATAATAATAATAATAATAGTGCTTCTCTGTCAATGGCTGATGCAAATCTGCACATGCGCCTCCATCGTCTCACCCGTGAGGGGAGTACGAAGAATTGACGGTAGGCTCTAATGACACCCCCGCAAGGGCAAATAATAATAATAATAATAATAATAATAGTGCTTCTCTGTCAATGGCTGATGCATTTCTGCACATGCGCCTCCATCGTCTCACCCGTGAGGGGAGTACGAAGAATTGACGATAAGCTCTAATGACACCCCCGCAAGGGCAGTTCCAACACTTCCAGACGGGCCGGTATGTTAATAATAATAATAATAATAATAATAATAATAATAATAATAATAGTGCTTCTCTGTCAATGGCTGATGCATTTCTGCACATGCGCCTCCATCGTCTCACCCGTGAGGGGAGTACGAAGAATTGACGATAAGCTCTAATGACACCCCCGCAAGGGCAGTTCCAACACTTCCAGACGGGCCGGTATGTTCAATGAAAATACTGGTCCAGAAATAGACCGGTATGTTCAATGAAAATACTGGTGGCACCGACGGGAATCGAACTGGCGACAGGGCCCAGATGGTAGAACTTGACCACTGGGCTATCACGGTGTCCAATAATAATAATAATAATAATAATAATAATAATAATAATAACTAGGGGCTGCGCCAACACCTGAAAGGATGGTTTGCGGTGCGCGAAACCCCCCCCCCCCCCCTCGGGCTGGGGTTCCGGGGGGAGGGCCCCCCGGACCCCCCTTTCCCCGCGACAGGGTACGTTCAATTGCTGGAGGTACCAGCAGAACGCAAGTGTAAGCTCTGGTGGCACAAAAGCCTAAAATCTCTGGTTTTTGTTCCATCCGCCACCAAAACTTTTTTGTCCGAAGAGAACGCACCCAGAGGTGTCGTGTACACCAAACATCAGCCTGAAACTCCTTCGGGTGTGCGCAAACGGCGCCTGGTGGCGCAAAAACCTCAATTTTCCAGTGTGTAGGCCAACCGGCGCAATATTAATTATATTTTCGAAGAGAGCTCATCAAGAAGTATCGGATACACCAATTATCACCCGCTAACTCCCTCTGGTGTGCGCAAACGGCGCCTGGTGGCACAAGACCTCATTTTTCTGGTGTGCGGGTGCCACCCGCGACCAAAACGGGTGCATACAATCGCCGGGCTGGGGTTCCCGGGGTGAGGCCCCCCCGGACCTTCCCTTTCCCATCCACTTCAATTGCCGGAGAGTGCCTGGTGGCACAAGACCTCATTTTTCTGGTGTGTGGATGCCACCCGCGACCAAAACGGGTACGTACAATCGCCGGGCTGGGGTTCCCGGGGGGAGGGCCCCCCGGAACCCCCCTGCCCCGTCGACAGGGTACGTTCAATTGCCGGAGGCACCGGCAAGTACTGCTAAAAAGCAAGGAATTTTGGCATTCAGGACGCTCCCCTAACGCAAATATTTGCGTGAATTCCAAAAAAATTATACCAGCATCAAGATCGAGTCTGGGGCTAGCTACCCTGCCAATATGAGCTCCCAACTCCTCCTGATTCCCACAAAGCATGATTTATAGGGATGGGGGTGCAAAAATAGGCCAAAAAAACAAGGAATTTTGTCATTCAGGACACTCCCTTAACGCAAATATTTGCGTGAATTCCAAAAAATTATACCAGCATCAAGATCGAGTCTGGGGCTAGCTACCCTGCCAATATGAGCTCCCAACTCCTGGTTCCCACAGACCGTGATTTATAGGGATGGGGGTGCAAAACTAGGCCAAAAAACCAAGGAATTTTGGCATTCAGGACACTCCCCTAACGCAAATATTTGCGTGAATTCCAATTATACCAGCATCAAGATCGAGTCTGGGGCTAGCTACCCTGCGAATATGAGCTACTCCTCCTGGTTCCCACAAACCATAATTTATAGGGATGGGGGGTGCAAAAAAAGCAACAAAAAAACAAGGAATTTTATCATTCAGGACACTCCCCTAACGCAAATATTTGCGTGAATTCCAAAGAAATTATACCAGCATCAAGATCGAGTCTGGGGCTAGCCACCCTGTCAATATGAGCTCCCAACCCTGGTTCACACATACCATGATTTATAGGGACAGGGGTGCGAAAAAAAACAAGGAAATTTGGCATTCAGGACACTGCCCTAACGCAAACATTTGCGTGAATTCCAAAAAAAGCATACCAGCATCAAGATCGAGTCTGGGGCTAACCACCCTGCAAATATGAGCTTCGAACTACTCCTCGTTCCGACAAACCATGATTTATTCCGAAAGGGGTGTGGAAATGGTGGGGGTGGGTGGGGGTGGGGGTGGGGTACACAATTTTCATTTTCCCCCTCCCCCCAAACCCCCCACCCCCTTGACCAACACCTTTCAGGGATAATAATAATAATAATAATAATAATAATAATAGTGCTTCTCTGTCAATGGCTGATGCAAATCTGCACATGCGCCTCCATCGTCTCACCCGTGAGGGGAGTACGAAGAATTGACGATAGGCTGTAATGACACCCCCGCAAGGGCAGTTCCAACACTTCCAGACGGACCGGTATGTTCAATGAAAATACTGGTGGCACCGACGGGAATCGAACTGGAATAATAATAATAATAATAATAATAATAATAATAATAATAATAATAATAATAATGTATCTCCTGCCAATTGCTGAGCCAAAAGGCCATGTGCATCCAGTCCTCCATTCCATAAGGAAAGTCTCCACACCAATCGGTGGAATAAAGGAAGTGACGGCATAGAACATTACTCTAGGAGCTTTATACCAATCAGCCTATGGAAAGGACCGATGGCCTATGTACTCCCTAAATAATAATAATAATAATAATAATAATAATAATAATAATAATAATAATAATAATAATAGTGCTTCTCTGTCAATGGCTGATGCATTTCTGCACATGCGCCTCCATCGTCTCACCCGTGAGGGGAGTACGAAGAATTGACGATAAGCTCTAATGACACCCCCGCAAGGGCAGTTCCAACACTTCCAGACGGGCCGGTATGTTCAATGAAAATACTGGTGGCACCGACGGGAATCGAACTGGCGACAGGGCCCAGATGGTAGAACTTGACCACTGGGCTATCACGGTGTCCAAAATAATAATAATAATAATAATAATAATAGTGCTTCTCTGTCAATGGCTGATGCATTTCTGCACATGCGCCTCCATCGTCTCACCCGTGAGGGGAGTACGAAGAATTGACGATAAGCTCTAATGACACCCCCGCAAGGGCAGTTCCAACAAATAATAATAATAATAATAATAATAATAATAATAATAATAATAATAATAATAATAATAATAATAGGCTTCCTCAGACTATAGCATCAGATCCAGATCCTGGACATGTGCCTCCATTAATAATAATAATAATAATAATAATAATAATAATAATAATAATAATAATACTATATCTGAGGCGTACTGATGCAGCTAATGGCATATCCTCAACGGACATAAGCCTCCAATACCCTTGTTCGAGGTCCTCCACCCCCCCGTGTCAGTCTCTCGCCTGATGATCGGGGCCACCGATGGAGCTCCTGAGGGCAAGACTGCACTAAGCCGAGGTTATTCCGCAGTCCCAGCAACCTCTTGCAAGACGTCACCGAATGTGCAAGTGCATACACCAAGCGCGGTTGCTAGAGCTGCCTCGAAACCCCACCCATAACAAGCTGGTGTCTGCTGGGTCCTGGGCTATCAACCAGCATATGCGGAGTTTAAGATCTTTTACGCGCGCAACGACCCTCCCCAGCATCTACGACCAAAGGGTTATGAGTTGACGTCACAGTTTAACGCCTTGAGGCCATTGGGCTGAATAATAATAATAATAATAATAATAATAATAATAATAACAACAACAGCAACAACAATAGCAATAATAACTAGGGGCTGCGCCAATACCTGAAAGGATGTTTTACCGATGCGCTTCGCGCTCCAAACCCCGCCAGCCCCACTTCTTATCACTTTTTGGAGGGCCTCGGACCCCCCCGCCCCCCCCCCCCCCCCCCACCTCTCCCCCTTTCTCTTCGACAGGGTACGTTGAATTGCCGGAGGTGCCGCAAAGGGCGCCTGGTGGCAAAAACCTCAACTTTCAGGTGTGGGTGCCACCCGCGACCAGAACGGGTACATACAATCGCAGGGCTCCCCGGACCCCCCCTTTCCCTTCGACAGGGTACATTGAAATGCCGGAGGTGCTGCAAAGGGCGCCTGGTGGCAAAAAAACCTCAATTTTCAGGTGTGGGTGCCACCCGCGACCAGAACGGGTACGTACAATCACAGGGCTTGGGTTTCCGGGGGGAGAGCCCCCCGGACCCCCCCCTTTCCCTTCGACAGGGTACGTTGAATTGCCGGAGATGCCGCAAAGGGCGCCTGGTGGGCAAAAACCCTCAACTTTCACGTGTGGGTGCCACCCGCGACTAGAACCGGTACATACAATCGCAGGGCTCCCCTGGACCCCCCCTTTCCCTTCCCTTCGACAGGGTACGTTGTATTGCCGGAGGTTCCGCAAAGGGCGCCTGGTGGCAAAAAAACCTCAACTTTCAGGTGTGGGTGCCACCCACGAACGGGTACGTACAATCACAGGGCTGGGGTTCCCGGGGGAAGGGCCCCCCAGACCCCCCCTTTCCCTTCGACAGGGTACGTTCAATTGCCGGAGGCACCGGCTGGTACTGCCAAAAAAACAAGGAAATTTGGCATTCAGGACACTCCCCTAACGCAAATATTTGCGTGAATTCCAAAAAAATTATACCAGCATCAAGATCGAGTCTGGGGCTAACCACCCTGCCAATGTGAGCTCTTAACTCCTCCTGGTTCCCACAAACCATGATTTATAGGGATTGGGGGTGCAAAAACAGGTCAAAAAACCAAGGAATTTTTGCATTCAGGACACTGCCCTAACGCAAATATTTGCGTGAATTCCAAAAAAATTATGCCAGCATCAAGATCGAGTCTGGGCTAACCAACCTGCCAATATGAGCTTCCTGGTTCCCACAAACCATGATTTATAGGGACAGGGGTGCCGATTTGGGGGGTGGGGGGGTGGGGTACACAATTTTCATTTTCCCCCTCCCCCTAAACCCCCCACCCCCTTCACCAACACCTTTCAGGGATAATATTAATAATAATAATAATAATAATAGTGCTTCTCTGTCAATGGCTGATGCATTTCTGCACATGCGCCTCCATCGTCTCACCCGTGAGGGGAGTACGAAGAATTGACGATAGGCTGTAATGACACCCCCGCAAGGGCAGTTCCAACACTTCCAGACGGACCGGTATGTTCAATGAAAATAAATAATAATAATAATAATAATAATAATAATAATAATAATAATAATAGGCTTCCTCAGACTATAGCATCAGATCCAGATCCTGGACATGTGCCTCCATTAATAATAATAATAATAATAATAATAATAATAATAATAATAATAATAATAATAATAATAATAGTGCTTCTCTGTCAATGGCTGATGCAAATCTGCACTTGCGCCAATAATAATAATAATAATAATAATAGTGTATCTCCTGCCAATTGCTGAGCCAAAAGGCCATGTGCATTCAGTCCTCCATTCCATAAGGAAAGTCTCCACACCAATCGGTGGAATAAAGGACGTGACGGCATAGAACATTACTCTAGGAGCTTTATACCAATCAGCCCATGGAAAGGACCGATGGCCTATGTACTCCCTAATAATAATAATAATAATAATAATAATAGTGCTTCTCTGTCAATGGCTGATGCATTTCTGCACATGCGCCTCCATCGTCTCACCCGTGAGGGGAGTACGAAGAATTGACGATAGGCTGTAATGACACCCCCGCAAGGGCAGTTCCAACACTTCCAGACGGACCGGTATGTTCAATGAAAATACTGGTCCAGACGGACCGGTATGTTCAATGAAAATACTGGTGGCACCGACGGGAATCGAACTGGCGACAGGGCCCAGATGGTAGAACTTGACCACTGGGCTATCACGGTGTCCTAATAATAATAATAATAATAATAATAATAATAATAATAATAATAATAATAGTGTATCTCCTGCCAATTGCTGAGCCAAAAGGCCATGTGCATCCAGTCCTCCATTCCTTAAGGAAAGTCTCCACACCAATCGGTGGAATAAAGGAAGTGACGGCATAGAACATTACTCTAGGAGCTTTATACCAATCAGCCCATGGAAAGGACCGATGGCCTATGTACTCCCTAAATAATAATAATAATAATAATAATAATAATAATAATAATAGTGCTTCTCAGTCAATGGCGAATGCATTTCTGCACATGTGCCTCCATCGTCTCACCCGTGAGGGGAGTACGAAGTTTTGACGATAGGCTCTACTGACACCCCCCCAAGGCAGCTCCAAGCCTTCCAGACAGACCAATACTTTCAAAGAAAATATCCTTTGAAAATACTGGCACCGACGGGAATCGAACTGGCGACAGGTCCCAGATGGTAGACCTTAACCACTGGGCTATCGCGGTGCCACTAATAATAATAATAATAATAATAATAATAATAATAATAATAATAATAATAATAATAATAATAATAATAATAATAGGCTTCCTCAGACTATAGCATCAGATCCAGATCCTGGACATGTGCCTCCATAATAATAATAATAATAATAATAATAATAATAATAATAATAATAATAATAGTGCTTCTCTGTCAATGGCTGATGCATTTCTGCACATGCGCCTCCATCGTCTCACCCGTGAGGGGAGTACGAAGAATTGACGATAGGCTCTAATGACACCCCCGCAAGGGCAGTTCCAACACTTCCAGACGGACCGGTATGTTCAATGAAAATACTGGTGGCACCGACGGGAATCGAACTGGCGACAGGGCCCAGATGGTAGAACTTGACCACTGGGCTATCACGGTGTCCAATAATAATAATAATAATAATAATAATAATAGGGGCTTCCTCAGACTATAGCATCAGATCCAGATCCTGGACATGTTCCTCCATAATAATAATAATAATAATAATAACAATAATGTATCTCCTGCCAATTGCTGAGCCCAAAGGCCATGTGCATCCAGTCCTCCATTCCATAAGGAAAGTCTCCACACCAATCGGTGGAATAAAGGAAGTGACGGCATAGAACATTACTCTAGGAGCTTTAAACCAATCAGCCCATGGAAAGGGACCGATGGCCTATGTACTCCCTAATAATAACAATAATAATAATAATAATAATAATAATAGTGCTTCTCTGTCAATGGCTGATGCATTTCTGCACATGCGCCTCCATCGTCTCACCCGTGAGGGGAGTACGAAGAATTGACGATAAGCTCTAATGACACCCCCGCAAGGGCAGTTCCAACACTTCCAGACGGGCCGGTATGTTCAATGAAAATACTGGTCCAGACGGATCGGTATGTTCAATGAAAATACTGGTGGCACCGACGGGAATCGAACTGGCGACAGGGCCCAGATGGTAGAAAATAATAATAATAATAATAATAATAATAATAATAATAATAATAATAGTGCTTCTCTGTCAATGGCTGATGCATTTCTGCACATGCGCCTCCATCGTCTCACCCGTGAGGGGAGTACGAAGAATTGACGATAAGCTCTAATGACACCCCCGCAAGGGCAGTTCCAACACTTCCAGACGGGCCGGTATGTTCAATGATAATACTGGTCCAGACGGATCGGTATGTTCAATGAAAATACTGGTGGCACCGACGGGAATCGAACTGGCGACAGGGCCCAGATGGTAGAACTTGACCACTGGGCTATCACGGTGTCCAATAATAATAATAATAATAATAATAATAATAATAATAATAATAATAATAATAATAATAATAATAATAATAATAATAATAATAATAATAATAGGCTTCCTCAGGCTATAGCATCAGATTCAGATCCTGGACATGTGCCTCCATAATAATAATAATAATAATAACAATAATGATAATCATAGTGCTTATCTGTCAGTGGCTGACCCTTATGTTTTTGTTGCTGTTGTCATGCTTTAGTTGTCTTGTTCTCGTTGTGGTCTTGAGTTTTCTTGGTTTCGATGTTATCCTTGTCGATTTTGTTCTCGTTGTTGGTCGTCCGCTATCTTTTCCCTTCATTTGCTTCTGTGTTCATACTTTAGGTGTCTCCGAGGATTGGCGCGTGCGGTCTGAACTCATACGCAAGAAGAGGTACAAGAAAAGCAAAATCATGACTCTTACTTCAAGCTGTTTCAGGGAAGAAAAAATGATTCGTCCCGAATGGCATGCCCCTTGGAAGCTGTTCAGGGTCTTGCGATTCTGTCTTTGTGCTGGCCTCTTGTCACCTTTTGCGTTGCTCAGGTCATTCCTGGCCATCTGGGCTGGGTGCGCTCGCTGGCTGTGGACCCCGCCAACGAGTGGTTCGCGTCTGGCTCAGGTGATCGCACGATTAAGGTCCGAAGCAAGCCCTCTATGGAGCACGTTGAATTAGCTGGACCTGGAACAGATTTGGGACTTAGCCTCGGGAGTGTTGAAGCTTACTTTGACTGGACATATCAGCGCTGTCAGGGGTATCTGCAAGGTCCCCTGCGCCATCAACTGACCCCCTCTCTCATCTAGGTTTAGAAGTTAGTGCTCGGCATCCGTATCTCTTCTCAGTGTGTAAGTTTATTTGATTTGGAATCGACAAGAGCAAGCATATTGCTTTCGTGTTCAGCGGAAGACAAGACTGTTCGATGCTGGGATCTAGAGACAAATAAGTGCATAAGAAAATATCATGGGTAAAATTTCGAAGGGGTTACTTGTTTTCCAGTTGTATTTGTGCTCACAGGCATCTGAGTGGAGTGTTTGCTGTCAAACTCCATCCAACCTTGGATATTCTTGTCACTGCTGGACGTGACTCCTGCGCCAGGGTTTATTCCTCTTATCACTTGCCTGGCTGTCCTTCGCCTTGCCTTGCACTGGCTCCGCCCACGTCGGAGCTTTTCTTTGCTCACCTAACCTTTCTACTTTCCTCGTCTTTTCTATCTGAATTTATTTTTGCATCTCTTTCAAATCTCCCTACAGGTTATTGAAAAGGTACATACTTTGGCTGATGTGAAACAATCGGCTGCCATCCTTAGGTGTGGGACATGCGCACCAAAGCGCAGGTGCGTGTGCTTGGCGGTCACAAGATGACGGTTGGCGCGCTCATCTGCCAAGAGGCAGATCCACAGGTCTGTTGCGTCGGTCATGTGCCGACTGGTCGCAGCAGTCCGCTCTGTTGCAGGTCATCACAGGTTCCCATGACTCCACTATCAGGCTGTGGGACCTTGCTGAGGTCGATACTGTTCAATGCCGCAGGATCCTACCTCCATTGCTTCTCCACCTAGGGCACCACTATGTCAACGTTGACCAATCACAAGAAATCTGTCAGGGCACTAGTCTCCCACCCGAAAGAGTAAGCATGTGTCGTGTAAGATGTGAAAGAAGTAGCATGCCTTTCAAACTGTTGCAGATTTACATTTTGCTCTGCCTCCGCCGATAACATGAAGGTGCTGCTTTTAAATTCTTGAAGTCTTGTTCATTTTAAGCTTCGCCTGTGTCGCAGGTATGGAAGTGTCCCGAGGGCAAGTTTCTACGGAATATCTCAGGACATAACGCCATCGTCAATTCTCTCGCACTCAACCGGGACGATGTGCTCGTGTCGGGAGGTTGCCCGGCAGTGCTTGTCTGAGTCTCAAGCTTGGCCTTGTGTAGGTGATAATGGCGCCTTAAGGCTGTGGGATTGGAAAACTGGCTACAACTTCCAGACGGTGTCGTATGCAAGTTATGCAGCCACTTCATGCCTTCATTCGTTGTAGATTGATACCGTCGTCCAGCCAGGCTCACTGGACAGTGAAGCTGGCATCTTCCAGGTATGTACCTGTGCATGCAGCAATTGACTGAGCCATGGCACACTGTGGCCAGATTACCTTCGACGTGACCGGCAGTCGTCTGATCACGGCAGAGGTAACAGCCAGCTCCTTGACTCCCTCCTCTCATCTCGTGTGCGCCACTTGCAGGCGGACAAGACCATCAAGATGTACAAGGAGGATACCGAAGCGGTAGAAATCATCTACCTACCTACCCACATACCTACCCGCCTACCTGCCTACCTGCCCACCCAATCTATCCATCCATCCATCCATCCCTCCATCCATCCAGCCATCCATCCATCCATCCATCTATCCATCCATCCATCCATCCATCCATCCATCTATCTATCTATCTATCTATCTATCTATCTATCTCCTATCTACCTACCTACCTACCTACCTATCTATCTATCTATCTATCTATCTATCTATCTATCTATCTATCTATCTATCTATCTATCTGTCTGTCTGTATGTCTATCTATCTATCTATCTATCTATCTATCTATCTATCTATCTATCTATCTATCCATCTATCAATCTCTATCCATATATCTATCAGACCGTCAGACTGCATAGACCCGAAGCCTAGGCTCCATCTCCAGCCCGCTGCCCAGTCAAATTTGGGTGGCGGGTGGAATGGATGCCTATGTCTTCGGATATGCAGCGCTGATAGACAAACGTATCTATCTATCTATCTATCTATCTATCTATCTATCTATCTATCTATCTATCTATCTATCTATCTATATATCTATATATCTATCTACCTACCTACCTATCTATCTATCTATCTATCTATCTATCTATCCATCTATCTATCCATCCTATCCTATCCTATCCTATCCTATCCTATCCTATCCTATCCTATCTATCTATCTATCTATCTATCTATCTATCTACCTACCTACCTACCTACCTACCTACCTACCTACCTACCTACCTACCTACCTACCTATCTACCTATCTAACCTACCTACCTATCTATCTATCTACCTATCTATCTATCTATCTATCTATCTATCTATCTATCTATCTATCTATCTATCTATCTACCTACCTACCTACCTACCTACCTACCTACCTACCTACCTATCTATCTATCTATCTATCTATCTATCTATCTACCTACCTACCTACCTACCTACCTACCTATCTATCTATCTACTACCTACCTACCTACCTACCTTTCTTTCTTTCTTTCTTTCTTTCTTTCTCTTTTTCCTTCTTTCCTTCTTTCTTTCTTTCTTTCTTTCTTTCTTTCTTTACTTGTATACATGCGTAGACGTATAACATATGCATTCATGTACCAAGTCCTACTGTCCATCTATCTATTTGCTTTTCTTTCAGGCTTTCTGTTTCTGTCCATCCATTTATATTGTGATTTTTTGGTTTGTAGACTCCTCAAACGCATCCGGTCAAATACAAAGCTGTCAAAAGGAAGAGGTGGTAGACTGCGAAAAGCTTTTAGACACGATTCAAGTTTTTCGCTTCTCATTATGGTTAATTTTCAAACACGTCGGAATCAATGTATAGTACTGAGGGCGTGACGGTTTTACTTATTGTAGGATCGGTTATGATAGGTAATTAGACCCTTCTCAGTGTCTACAGTTACGTATTCATAGTTACTAATTAGTACCTTTTCTCTGTATCGGTGGCACTAGTGTGACGATATAGACTTTAATAAGATCGTCCTCTGTTCTTCCCTGTACATTCCTAGTAAAAAGGCGGAGTAAAACAGAGAATTAACAACGTTAGGCCGGATGAGTATCCTTAAATAAAGGCATTCAAAGTGTTCAGGACTTAAATATTGTCGTTGATGGGACGGTATTAATATTTATTAATAACAATCCCACCCCTCCGAACAATCCGACTCGCGAGAAAAAGAATTAGATAAAAGAAAACGAACCCATCACGACGTGACTTATTTCTTTGTGCCTTATCATCCGCCTGATTTTGGATCAGCCCCGCGATAATAATTGCGAGAGCAAAGTATTTAATATGATCGAGTTCCCTCTATCGTGCAAAGAACATTAACTTCCACTTGAACTGTATACTTGAGACGACTCAATTGTCCCCTCAAAATGATACCGTCCCTAATCTTGTTGGAGAAATTGAAGGACCGGGTAGGGAAACTAGCGTGTTAACCGGAGGCTCCGGGATCCCAGTTGTCTACCATCATTTTATTAATACTGAGTCACACTGAGATTCAAAAGTCGGAGCTAAAAGGAAACCAACCTCACCACCTTGAAATCTGTAATATATGAGGACATAAATGCAATTCGCCACTAGTCAGTACCAGAAAATATGGTAATGATAGTACAGGAACTTAAATAATTACTAAGTATTAAATACTTAGCGGGAGAGTGAAGCTACCGTGACTATACGGTTATGCGGTAGTGGACTAGGCCCCCGATCTAATTCTTAGTAACTTGCCAAATGCTCCCCCTTAATCAGTGCCTAGGACATCTCAGCAAAGACGCAGCCCGACGCATGAGGAGAATAAAGAGCAAAACTATCCCCACTGATCCCAAGTGCGACACTATCCAACACACAAGTCTCACTCTATACTCAGATGAACAAAATTACTACTTAATAACTGAGCGAAAATTTTGCTAGGTCTGACCAGAAGAAACATCATTTTCAAGCCATCATCAGAAATCCCATACTCTCCTGAAACGCCACTGGCAATAGGCTGTCCGGATACATCAACAAAGCATATCAGACAATCAAAGTCAAATATGATCCAAATACATCAACGTACCAATTGAATGGACAACAAACATTGCAGAACCTAACTTCGCTTCAAACGACAAACACAATATGTACGACAAAGCATTAACAATTACCAGATGTAAATGCACGCAGTTACTATCCACTTGCTTACTATGATCTTAAGCCAAGCACAAAGCAACAGATAAAGTCGCAAGTTAATTACGTAATACAGCAACTTATGAGAAGAGTAGATAACCTCAATATCACCGCATGTAACACAACAGGTAAAAGAAAATCAATGACGCCATGCATATGTATGCAAACCAACCGTATGATCATATGAAATAAAGGCGGAATATACGCTCACAAACATAAAACTCTACCAATCAACGGTAAATTAGGACTCGGGCAAACATGCGCCGCCCTGAGGACTACGGCTAAGAACGAGCAGTCACAATAAAAGAAATAAAGGAGAAAACCAACGGTCGTTCCATAAATTTGACGCATGACCCGCCCCGGAGGGCGACCCATCGTCCACACTGCAGGTGACTGCCCCTGCCCTTGCCGCTGGGCACCTGCCCGACATCTGGTCCCAACGTCCAGAAATTGATGTCTTTGCCAAGACCGAGCATCCACATAGCTCGCCACCGCGCCGCCATTTCCTCTCCGGCGCCTTCCACGGTAGCCGCCGTAAACCAAGCTGATAAGCTCGCACATGCCTTCCATCCGGGCATACTGATCCAGAACATCCGGCCTACCGGCCAAACCGTAAAAGCGAAACGCTACCCGAAATCCATGGGCTCATGCCCTCCCCCTCTGCTGACAATCCGACGACTTGATGAAAATCTGGCATGAGGTAGAAGCGAGGGGGCCCCCGGTACGTTGAATGCATATTTGCGTAAGTTACACTCAGGCCATGCCCATAAGTTCTTCAGTCCAGAACAGGCAGTACAGAAGAGGAAAGAGTTTGATAGGAAGAGACGGGAAATAGACGGACACTCAGACCCAGAGGAGGATGATGCTGATTATGATCCGGAAAACCTAGAACACTCTAGAACCTCAGAAGAGATGAGAGCAGGTATACCATAAGCTATAGATCGTACTGCGAAGCACGAGAAGAGCTAGACTGGATGTATGAGGAGAGATTCGAGCCAGAAAGGAAGGACAGGCTCCAGAAGAAAGAGAATGAGGAGGACGAGGAGCAGGATCACAACCTTATGGTAGACGACAGCACGACGGTAGGTCGAAAAGAAAGATGATAGTGCAGGACAGTGGATCGTCAAGAGACATAGCCTGTACACCACACATCTTGCGCAACGTTCGAGAGATAGAACCCGTCAGCTTAGTCACAGGAAACGAAGAGAGTACAGTGAGAGACATGGGGGAAGCACGATTGACAAGAATCGATGGATCGGGAAAGCCAGTTTTGCTAAAGAAAGATAATATTATGTTGTTAGACACTAGGGTACCGGTTAACATCATGTCCACAGGAAACATGGACCACAACCACCATCGGTCTATCATTCACCAGAACGGGCAACTTCTAAATTAAATCCTCAAACGCCCCATAAGAATAAAAGAAAGTGACGTGATCGTGAGGGGGAGACTTACACCTGGCATGCTCTAGTACCGCTGGGACAATGAAAAGGATAAGCCCCTCAACATAAATGAGCGTTACAACCCCAAAGTGAAAGAGAGAAAGAAGAAGACGGGGTAAGCGGGGCGGGAATCCCCAAAGAGAGAGAAAAAGAGAGCAAACAAGCGAGAGTAAGTGAGAACGAGGAAGCTAGAGGCAGCGTGCTATACGCTATGTATCCTGAGAAAGGCGAGAAAGGTAAACCAATTGACATTTATGTCATACATCAGTGTAGTGGGCATAAAGCATTACTGAAGACCTATGCATTAGGCAAGGCAATGGGTAGAAAAGTGACAGGAAGCAAAGATAGAGTTAGATTTTGCGAAGCCTATATGATAAGGAAAGCTAAATTGTTGCCCCGATTTAAGGCTAATGTGAGATTTTGCATGTAGATACTTCCGGACCATGGGCGGTCATGTCAATTCACGGTAAGTACTATAAATTTTGCGTTACAGACGATTACTCGGGGTACATCAAGGCTATTTACTTACGTTACAAGAACGAGTTCGTAGAGTGTTTGAAGAAAGCTGTAGCATGGTTTGAGAGGCAGACAGGAAGGAAAGTCAGACAGATCACTTGTGATAACGAGTTCGATGTCCCAACTGAAATCATAGAGTGGTGGAAGCCGCTTCAATTCATTTGGAAGACCAGTGCGCCAGGTGACAAAGATGGCAATCCTATAGCTGAGAAGGTCAATGACATCACAGCCGGACCAGCCCGGGCCATGCGGTACGAGGCTAACTTGCCTCCACAGTTTTGGGCAGAGATGGAACATACTGCCACAACCTTGCACAACATTCTACCAGCCACGACAGGGCCTAGGAAAGGAACGTCACCTTTTGAGCAATGTCTAGGCTACAAGCCAGCTATCCGACAACTGAAGCCTATAGGATGTTTAGGTGTAATGTACATAGAAGAAAGCAGGTAGGGAAAGGAAACTATAGGGGGAAACCCGTGATGTTGCTTGGGTACGATGTATTTAAGGAACTATACAAAGTTTCGGATGGTCGCAAGATCATTACTAATGTGCGTAATATACCTTGGACCCCAATATAGTTGGTAAGGAGGCTCATTCACCCAGAGAAGTCAGATAGGATGACGAGGAATCTAGTGATACCGGTCAGCTAGAACAGCCAACAGACGAACCCGAACTTAAGGTTGAGGGGGAGTTAGACAAGCATGATGAGCAACAGGAACATAAGGGCATTCACTAGTGATACCGGTCAGCTAAACAGCCAACAGACGGACCCGAACTTAAGGTTGAGGGGGAGTTAGACAAGCATGAGGAGTTACTGGCAGGAAGATAAGTGCATTCACGGTCCAGATTCCTGTCTTCTATCAGAGTCAAAGGTAGAAATAGTTGACAACAGGGATGATGGGCTAACACCCGTCACATAGAGGCGCAAAGCCCCGAAGCAGACCACCCTAGTAGGAGGTACGTAGAGGGAGACCCCAATAAGGGCCTCACTTGGGAGCAACATCGTGAGAGGGAAACGAGAAGCAAAGGTTAGGACACCAGTTACACAACCACCTCCAGAAAGAAGGCAGCAGTAAAAGCAGCTACATTGACAGGAGAGAGAGCTAGTGTGCCGGGAGTAGCTTTCGGAGAAGAATGGAAGAATATGGAGACAATTGGCAATCAGTAAAACGAGAAGGAAAAGTCTTAGAACCGTGCGAGAAGGCAGAGAGACTTAAAGTCCGTAAGATGCCTAAGCCCAGCCACTTCGTAATCTTTGACGACGGTCAAGTAGAAAAGATGTTAGACAGCGAGATTAGAAAGTATCGGATAGATAGATTAAGACCAGTCGGAGAACTAGAGCACCCCGAGATGTCCGCAGAAAGTATCGTAGAGGATCATACCACTGCGTTACTGTACCTGACATTGAAGGTACCAAAGGCAATCGTTGATGAGGGTTTAACTGCGAAAGAGTTGAAAGCCTGAATGGATAAAGAGATTGAAGCTCTAAAGTCTTTAACACTTACACGTGGGTAAGCCTCAAGGAAGCGAAAGAAAAAGGAGTAAAAGTAGTGAGACTCACGTGGGTACATAAAGTAAAACTAGACGAGAAAGGACGTAAGTTCATTAAGTCAAGGGTAGCTTTGCGGCAAGATATGCTAGAGCCAGGAGTTAGCTATAGCCCAGATCAATTGTTTGTACCCTGCGCCGCGCATCGCTCATTACTCTTTTTGTCTAAGCTTGCAGCATGGCATGGACATAAGCTATACGGTATAGACTTCAAAAATGCTTATCTAAATGCACGAATGCATGATCCTGTTTATGCTTATGCACCCGATGGGTAGACAGTGAAGAGCATAAGGGCATGATATGGAGAGTAGATGGAGCTCTTTATGGCGCGCCGCAAGCTGGTAGGAGATGGTATGCGATCTTAGCCCCTAAGTTAGAGGAATTAGGATTCAGGTTACTAGACTCAGATTTATGCATGTTTGTAGAAAAGGATAAGCCAGTAAGAGATGCTATTATTGGCATTTTCCATGTAGATGATCTTATTTTCTCAGCTCCTAACGAACGAGCGTACGACCGTTTCGCTAGTAAACTAGAAAAGTTTTATCCTCGTAAGCGTTTGGGAGTGGCTCAGGAGTTTAAAGGGATAGAGATAGTTCAGGAAGGAGGACGCATCTTATTGCATCAGAATAAGTAGAAACAGATATTAAAGGATGTAAGATATGCCGATGTTAGACCAGTAAGTACTCCAAGTGCTGAACATGAGCCCGAGCCCATGGGAGAAACAAGCGCTCTTAGAAAACATTCGATACCTAGTCTGGTAGGTAAACTTTTGTTTCTAACTAAGATCACACGACCAGATGCAGATCAAGCACTAAATGCAGCTAGTGTAATGCAGACAGTAAATCCAGGACTTGCTTATGCTATGTTAGGTAGGATCTTCAGGTATTTGAAAGGTTCGTATCGCGGTATTGCATTTCACGGGCCTAAGTCATCGCAAGAGGGAAGGATATACCCGCGAATTACTCTGTGGCCCGATGCAGCACACAAGGTCTGTAAGAAAACCGGAAAGTCACGTACAGGATATGTAGTACATTGGGGGAGGAGACCCGGTAGCTTGGTTGTCAAAGCGACAGACTAGAATTGCACTTAGTTCTAATGACGCGGAAATTTTCGCAGCAGCAGAGTGTATAAGGGAAGGATTGGCTATCCGACATATCACGGAAGAATTAGACATAGCACAGAAAGCCTCCGACCGGTAGAGCTTTATGAAGATAATGCACAAACTATCTTAGCAGCAGAAAGGGGAATGTCAGGTCCGGGACCACGTACTAAACACTTACCCCTAGAACTTCATTTCATTGATCACGAACAGAGAGACAATGAGATTAAATTTATAAAGGTAGGAACTAAGAAACAAATCGCAGACGTACTAACTAAACATGTTCCTAAGGATCAATTCGAATATCTCGTTAGTAAGTTTATGGTAACACTTGATCCATAATCTTATATCTCAAGTCTGCAAACTCACCATAAATACGCAAATTTACGCAAAGCCAACTTATGTTGTTCTTTTGTGAGTTCTCTCTCTTTGAAGTGTGCAGGAAGTGTCTTGCGCAGGTAGTTGAGCGGCATCTTGTGGCGGTGTTCCTGTTGAAGTAGAAGCCGAGCGCGAGAGCGAGGCGTGTGGACTCTCCACCATCGATCGTTAGTCGCGGCAAGAGCGGGATATGGACATCAGCCGTCAGAGCGGTCTTCGCAAGGAGTAGTTTTCATTTTGGCGGAATGGCATTATTAACTAATTATATGTGACTCGCAGAGTCAGTAATGTAATTCAGCTACGTACGAGTTTAACCACATTGGAGGACCTTTGATGAAGCTTTAATCGACAAAGTCGAGATGTCAACTTGACAAAGAGGCGGCAACGATGGACTAACAGTGTTGGCGATTTACAAGTTTTGTGACCAAACACCATTTCAGTACTAATTGGGATGGAGGCCATTATTGCATTTATTATAGTTATTAATCGTAGATGTATTGATTGATAATTTGCACATTGACATAGAACTAAGGGGGAGCGTTGGTAGGATAATTACGTTTACTATTAGTAATTGCTTTGTGACTGGTAAGTAATTTATTCGTATAGTCGAATGACAGTATAGTTCTATTCAATAATGGTAACGGACGTAACGGTCTATATTGGCATTTCAGGGTTGGACAATAACCATTGTGTAATAATTACAGTCGTGCGGACTTTATTTCAGTTTCGTTATTACCTTTGAGTTTGTCAGTTCTGCTATCTACTTGCGAATTAAACAGTCGATTCAGTGACATCGTGGCTTCTAACGGACGGTCCCTCAGCAAACCGGAGTGTAAAGGTATTATGTCCGTGAGTGACAGGGTAATTACCTAATCAACTGTCAAAAAGGAGTGACCATGAATTGTCACCTGAACCGTCCGGGGAGTCCGGTAAATACTTCTAACTCTGCAGGTCGTTAACTTTCGGTGCTCAGTCTCTTAAGAGTCTGATATTTTTTCTCTCAAAGTTTGTTTGCCACTGTGTTTATACATATGACTACTGATGTTCGCCTTCGCCGGGAAGTCACGATGCAGTTTATACTTGAATTCTCTTTTTCAACCGTGACTCCACGATTTTTTTTATTTTTTAAAATTAATTAATTTATTTATTTATTTTTTACGCAAGCACTGTTTTATAATATATACTATCAAAATCCTTGCCACTCGCAGAGCTGACTGAGTGAGAAGCAGAAGAGATATTAATAAAATGGAAGAGGTATCAAGATTAAAAGAGTGATTGCGTAAAAGAGATCATAGTACAAAAAGAGAAAACATGAAGTGTAGGGGGAAAAAAAAGCAGTCACATCTAGCGTTCTTCAATTAGTACAATAAAGTCATTCAGCGGAATTTTATTAATATTGAAAAAATCTTACATTTGACTCTAATTTTAAGTCAATAATACGTTTTACTACGTGACATTAATATATGATATATTAAGCTTAATTAGTAGCTATATCACTCTTACGCTTCCCACTTATTCCTACAAGTGGCAAGCATTGTATTATTAAAAATGTTTGCGTAATATATATATATATATATGTAGAGAGAGAGAGAGAGAGAAAGAGAGAGATCATAGTATACTTAACTTCTAACTGCACTGAAGAATAATGTTAATATTATAGGCAGTCAGTATATTATTGGGGTCAAGCCTGGCGGCCGCAGCGACTCCCGTAGTAACATAACATTTTCTCAAGGGCGGTACATCCGAAGGTCGTAAAAAAGTGAATGCCTGCAGCCAGGACTCACCGCGCAGCTGCACAGGTGCTAAGCCATGGTCATCTCTAAGTTGCTGATGAACAACGTTGCAGTCCGTCGAACTTGCTGGGATGCTTTTGTTCACTGATGCCAGATTGTCCGAGAGCAACCGGGGTCCCGTTACGAACTGAGAAAGGACAAACGAAGCAACGCGGCAAACTGCAACGCGTCGAGTGCGGCATAAGGAAAGGAGAGAAAACACGAGGCACATGTGCAAGAAGCGAGAAAGAGGAAGGGTACTTTAAGGGCGCCCCTATCCAAATATGCTTTGGCTGGTACAGTCACCTCGAATCAGAAGCACCGGGGAGGTAGGTTTATGAAAAAAACAGACAAACAAACAAACAAAACAAACAAAACACACAAAAAAAAAATCAAAAAAAAAAAAAATCTAGGGTCAAAGCTTTCCTCCA